>JAFMSR010002094.1:0-24939 GCA_022818135.1 Saxidomus purpurata | reverse complement strand
CAGGTCTCAATAACATTCACCTTCTGATTGTGCTGAACACTCCAAAAATAAATCATTTAAGTTTCTTGAAGTGTTCAGCCGCTCGGAAGAAGACTATGATTGAGACCTGTATAGTTCTAGAATACATAAATGTTGCCATATGATAGGCTACATTTCATATTTAGAGATAAACAGCTTTCATTATTTTTCAACATTTTTCATAGATTTACTTTTCTTTAAAGATTATTTTGGTTACGTGATTCCCAACCGTGTTATCTGCAATAATCTGAAAGAACATTTAACCCAGTTTTTCAATCATCAGCATACATAATTAAATAACAAGAACTGTCTTTTAAAAAGATGCTCAGAGCAATTTCGAGTATATGAAAACAATCGATAGCTATATTTTATTGTAAAAAAATCATACCAAGTTTAACAATTATGCAGTCTGAAGGCGCCAAATGTCACACTTTAATTGACTTACTATTTTGAGGACCTTGCATGGCCTATTGTGGATGACTGTGTTGTCCCCTTCAGAGGGAACCGAGCGAAGCAAAGTTCCGATTTCCTCCCGATTTTTTTTCTGATGGTCGGGACAACCCAGTTCTCCACAGCAGACCATGTAAGATCCCTTTTCTTGCATACCTGATTTGATTTCATAGCAGTTTCTACGAGAGAATCGCTTTATACTATTTTGAGATGCAAATCAATTGATTTTTAACTGAATATAAATCCCTGCATGAAACCCCTTGCGTAGACACTCGTGAATTAATCTCTGTGCATGTACATAATTATAGTGTTTGATTGCATCCAAAACTGTACTTTCTGAACGTGGTGAAACCAAGGAATATTAACTAAATTCGAAACAGAAATTCTCCTGACACACGTACAGTTAATTTGATAAATGTAACGATACCATTTACACTGACTTTTATCAGTTTATATGCGCCATTTTTGTTTTGAAAAAACAACACTTTTATTATGTACTTTGAAGTATGAATAGATCCTATTGATATACATTCCTAAAATTTGATACACTTTCTAATGACACCAGCAAAAGCACTAAGACTGCTTAGATGGATATTCGATCGTTACCTATTATTTTCGTAACTTGAACCATTAATTATTGCGTACCCTAAAAATTCGAACCATTTATTATTATTATTATTAAAGTTTTATCTTTCTCATGTAGTCTACGTTAATGAAACAATTGTCTATCTTTTACATCATGAACCACCGTGAAATGTATCTCGGAGATAAAAACGTGTTCAATGAACGATTTGAACACACGAATGTAGTTCGGATGCCCAAGTAAGCCCGCGTTGATCATTCCCTCCAGAGAATATATCGAATGATCCTTCCTCGCGTGTGAGGCGGATAAATCATACTTTCCCCAAGGGGATATGCAAGAAAAATACAGAACACTAAGATACTAGATCTATTGGGATAAGAAAAATGTCCATTATATTACATATCATTATATGACTTATCTAAAGCCATTAAATATAAACAGTTAAAAAAATAATGAAACTTGTCACATAACTGAGCTGCAAAATCTCCGGTATAATCAGGTATAAACGAAATAATACAGTAAATTTACAACATCTTATATCTCTTTCGTGTAACAGCAAAAGAGCATAACGGAGGCTTGAAATGCTTATCAGTAGAGCTGAAATGATTGACGCCCCGACTTTGTTGGGAGACAATTTGTTACCAGATAGTGTATGGTGAATTTGATTGTTACTGCATCCCAAACTTGTTGAGTAAGTATCAAGTGATGACGTATTGATACTACAATCATCATCTCTTCTGGAATGTACATTATAATTTGGAAAGAAGATTCTTTAGATCATTTGTGCCAATAAATAGATAGTCTGTGTGAGGTAAGGTTGTATGTTACAATGCCTCGGATAATTTTAGATTATCTTCTCCTCTGTAGGTATCCGTCATATATCTACTTTGGTACTGATGGTATTGTCGCAGTGAAAAATGAAGATATTTAAATTTCTTGTTTATAAGTGATGTAAGACTAAGGATTTGGAATAGAGTGTTGACAATAATATTGTAAATATCGTGCCTAGTGACCAAATACTTGAACCCTATAATTGCATGTCTTGATTTCGGTTTTTACGATCTATTCTTATTGAAAGAATAGAGTTTACAGTTTTTTCCATATCTAAATGATTTAAGATTGAGAACACTTTGGTAAAATTTGTTCAAAACACTTTACTGGCTAAGCTATTAATTTGCAAGAATGAGCTTAGGTGAAGTCAGCAATGTATCATGTTAAAACACTGCATAATATTGATAGTAATAATGTGAATATACTCGTAGTGTAATATATATAATTATGATAGGTATTCAGATTGAGTCAAGTGAATTACCATCTGTCTAGAAAAATAAAGTGATCGTTAGGCTCTCAACATTCCGTACCTCTCAAACACACTACGTCAACACATCGTGTGAAGATGTTGCGGTTACATATGAAATTACAGTGCAACCGTGTTAAATTGAAGTCCCAACTCGTCTATAACATGACTTACTGCTACTAAGTACATAAAAGAACAAATTTAATGAATGACATTAAGAAATTTACAAACAACAACAGATATACTAGTCTTATAGTTTGCCCTATTTTCCAATCAAATCAAGTATACCCTCTTTCATTCACAAAAGGAAATTGACCCAATATCTTCAATATGAAAACAGTTATTTCATTTATTTTTCCAGTAAGTGAGACTATGACACCACAGAGCTAAGCTCCGCCCTTTATCTCTATACATTTCAATATAAGTATTGTGTGTAGATTGGACAAACTATAAGCAAGTTATAGGTTCATTTTACAGGAATAAACAAACTTATTGCTTCGGTTCGCTGACGCAATAAGTTTGCTAATTCCTGTAATATAGACATATACCCTATACATAATTTCTTGCAAATTCGTCCGACACTAAATTTATAAACAAATTTATACAATGACGTATATTGGCTGATTCCATGACGTTATACATTATTATAAAACAGATAAAAGTGGACATATGACGCATATTTTTCAATATGTTGAGAACAACTTCTAGTGCCTCTTTTAATATGAAAAATGCCAGGCTTTGAAAAAGATCTGCAGTAATTATTTATAAATAAGTAATCGTATTCACTATGCATAGAACAAACTGGAATACAAACTATGTTGCAGAATTTTGGAGTGTATTATTTTTTTCTTAAATACATTTACCAGGCACGGTCTATAAGATACGCTTTCAAGTTGGCATGTGTCTGCACTGGTGAATGAACTCCTTGTAGGAACTGTGTTTCTCTATTAGACTGATAGATTCTTGATCATTGCAATTGGAAGAAAGTAGTTCCAACATGATGGTGTATATTAATTTACACATACATTCTTCTGCAATACAATAATCACAACGTAAGCAGCTTATAAATTTTAAATTACTACTTACTGAAATATTAATACCTGTAGTGTGAACTGCTGGTATACTTGGTAGTTTATGTGATTAAAATAATATTATATCACAGTTAATTACACTTATGGATTGCGCATTATCAAATAAGGAGGACGTTACACAATAAACTGAACAGGATATCTATTGTTTTCTGCAATACACAACGATTATTGTAAATTAGTCGTCACAAAAGTTATTAGCACGCGTGAAAGCTTATATAATCATATAAAATCATCACAATGCGACAATTAACGCTACTAAGTAGCGAATTCGTTTCTAAGTGGTGCATCCTACATACTAGCGTTTCAGATTGTGTATACACGCAATATCGAGCACCGAGTCTAATACTAGACTGTGCAGTCACTATGAATTATTCCCTACACATTGACATCACTTAAACAAAAAAAAATCACAGGTTTAGACTAACAATCACAAGAAAGCGTCCAAAGAACTTTGAGACAGCGGCAATGTGCGTATACCCGTGACTAAAATTCAGGTTCGGATAAACAAAATATAACACAATCTCTTAAACTGCTGCAATAAATGTCGTTTTACTATTAGAAACGACAACTGCAACGTTTTTATCGAATATTACCACAGCTTCAGGTAAAACGTTCGTTTAAAATTTTAGTGATCTTGAACATGTTTAAAGACTACAATTTAAAGAGTGTAACCATTACAATTATATAGATTTAACATAAATATAACTGTACTTTAAATGAAAGCAATAAATGTACGCAGGGTGAAACACGCTCGTCAAAGCGGCGTTTATGTTTATACCCATTTGTGAGAGTGGGTGTACTCATTTACTATGTATTTATAACAAAACTAACAACATTGCTGAACAGATAGTTTGGTGACAAAAACTAATTCTCCTCTCTTACGTATATGATTAACAATATAACAGAACGAGAGTTGAAATTCTGAGCGATAGAGCTGGAATGATTGATGCTGTATTTTCACCTGGGATACAAATTGTAATAATGAAAATGGTTAACTGCAATTCAAAATTGTTGATAAGTATCAAGGGATGATGGGCTGATACTACAGTTATCATTTCATCTGGAATGTACATTACAATTTAGAAGGATTTATTTAGATCATTTGTGCCTAAGATATGCTCATTATCCAATGCTTCGGAAAGAGCTTGCCTGAAACTTTCACAACTTACCTATCATTCAAAATTCAATCATTCTGATTAACACTGCCTTCGTTCATTTACGCGACATGTATTCAAACAAAACCATTAAAGGCAAAGTTTCATGAAGAGCCTTATAAATAACGTTCTAAATCTTATATACACATACCAGTAAACGAAACAGCATCTCAGTTCTTCATTCATTATTATATATTATACTTCTCAGGTGTGTACGTAATGCCGATATTTTAACCATAGTGGACGTCAATGTTTCGATTATCAGCAAGGGGCTAAACTTGATAAAAAGCCTCAGCAAACCACTTATTCGTCAATAAGCATTCTCTATGCTAGTAATACATTCATTAAACGTATCAATTGACGTTTGTAAGAACATTTTGTGTAATTGTTGAAAGTAATGTTCATGCAATGATATAAAACAAGCATTCATTTGTCTACGACACTGTAATTACTGTTTCAGATGGGATTGTTGTTTCATAAGAGTTCCTAATTCCACTGTACTAGATAGTGGAATACGTAATCATGACAAGCATAAGGATTGTGCCAAGTGATAACCATCTGTCAGGGAAAATAAACTTATTGTTCGGATCGCATCATATCATACCACTCATATACTATGTCAAGCATTTTGTATATATAAAATTTTGGCCAGTCAATCTCCGTCACATTCTAATTATTAACTCTCCTTGTGAATATTCTGACTCACTTATTCTCATCATATCAAGTTGGACATAAGGCTGCAAGAAACTGTCTCCACTTTTCATCGTCCCGGACCTTGTACATGTACTGGGTCTGCTGTAGTTCAGGCAATCTCTTCAGGCTTGTCTTTCTCCATCTGCCAAACTAACAGATATAAATTACTGTCAGTATAAATAATTTACAACGTTCTACTGATACATTGCCGCTTTGTTCCAATACTTAAAGACACACCAAAAACAATGGTTTCCATATGTTTCCCCTAGCATTAGAGAAAATATTTACATTGCGTAATATAGAGTCCCGGCTCTTTTCGAGTAGAGTAACGTATGGCTCGCTCTGCTTATGAACTGAAACATGTTTTATGACGATTTTTACCGGTTTGTGAGAACAAGATATGATGGAAAATATGTTGCAGAAAATTGAGGTATATTCTTCCTTCTCTAATACTTTGCCCAGGCACAATACAGAGTAATCCGTCTATAAGGTATTCTTTCAAGCTGGCATTTGTCTGCATAGTAGATTGAACCCGTTGTTGGAACAGCGTAATTCCATCAGACTGACAGCTTTTTGGCCGATATATCTGGAAAAAGTAATTTAAATAATTCGTGAACTTTCTTAACTACTGTCTGTCAGTCAGACTCATTATGGTTGCGTATATTTTATATTTTTACTGAAGGGTTAAGTGTAAGATTTTTATTACCATTCATACAATTTGTGTCTTTTTCGTATTCATGCTTCTGACTTTTAAAGAATGCATTCATTTTTTATTTTACATTGACAACTTAAAATAAGCTTCCACTTTTGTCACACTGTCTCGTCATTGTTTTTTTCTTTTTTCGTGGTCTCTCCAAAGCCTGCACAGTTCACAGATTCTGTTGTTTGTATATTTTTAAGATAATTGCAAAGCAAAACATGTTTTAAAACAACAGTTTGTGCCTTTCAAACCATGAACATTTATTTGGTTCGTTATAACATTCATTTGTTTGCAAGACTCAAAGTACCTACAGGAAAATCGTGAAAAAGTTATTATTCAGATAGATTTTTGTAATTCTTTCAGTTTGGATCCAAACTGTCTACTTTGATAGGATTGGTTTTGTTTACGCCATAATACAATGCTTAAGCTGTTAAATAATTCTTGATTAACAGTCGAAACTGTTTTAGAGTTTTACATTGAACGATACACTCGCTTCTTATATTCCAACATCGTTTCAAGAGCGGGTTTTTAGCCCTCTGTACATTCCTTCCCTCGAGCACATACTAGTTTAAAACAAGAAAAACTGTGATACTATGTATCACAGCGGGCCAACAAACAAAATTGACATGTAAATATTTTGGAAATTGGTGATAATTGATGTTGAGGCATGGCCCCAAAGGAATTCAAGGAGACCTATTCTAACTTGCGTTGTTTGATTTATGCATTCATTTTATCGCCTCATTGATCGAACAAGTTATGATTATCTTTAATAAATTGTTATTACAGATTGCCAAAATCACAGTATCAAGATATTTGCCGCCACACCTTTTCTCGTTTTTTTAGTGATAGTTTGATAAAAAGCACCTGCACCACTGTGCTCACATGAATTGGTCTATAAACACGTATCTAGACATGCAATTAAGTCTACACAAAAATAAAATCAACTTGGTCAATATATAAACGTTATATTATAACAAAGTCTTTCAAATAGTACTATTTAAAAGACCTTGATTATAACCCCGATTTTAATACTGTCGTGATATATTAAATATGTCCCCACCCTAAATAACATATCAGTCAGTGCCTTTTTTTCCTGAATAAAACTGAAGTTTTGAACTAGAAGGTACGAGTTGACTGCAAAGGGTACGAGTTGACTTTTTGAACCGTACGAGTTGACCAATTAGGGTGCGAGATGACTAAGGTGCGAGTTAACTTAGGAGCAAATCGATCCGAAAGCTTCTGGTTGAACAAGCAGAAACTGACACAACATCACATCTACTGACTGACTTGCAGTATAAAAACTTTACACTGGCATGTAGTATAAAAACTTTACTGTTATCGAATAATATGAATCGATTTATTGAAGTCACTGACTAATTTCGGAGGTAGGACAGTATATGAAATATTGTTACTATTTTTAGAACACAAACACTTACGACAACTCTATATCAAATAGACTGTGTCTATGATATTCCTCTCAGAAGTACCTCATTTTTTCAATGATGAGAGACACATCTAAGTTACGAACGACAACTCGTGCGTTCAAGAAACAAGTAGACTGTGTCTTCAGGATTCATCTCAGAAGTACCTGAATAATTTAATGAATAGAGACGCATATTTTCGAGCTAGTGCTCAAGTCTCCATGCACCTTTTACTCACCCCGTCTTAAATATAGCGGGTCGCTGCTGCGGCCCGCAATAAGTATGTGGAAAAGTTACAGCAAGGGTTTATGTTTTTGCAGATGTTGTATGTCTGACAAAGATGGCCAAAGTTCTTTTAGATGAGACTTTATTTAAAAGAACTTGTTAAATGACTTGTTTAAAGAAATCGCCTGGCAAACGTGCATTTTTTATTTGTTTATTTAGATTATTTTTCAACTTGTTATTTTCGAAAGCACACAGCAAACAGCTAGAGTTTAGTATTCATGCAGTTTATTTACTGAAATTGATGTACACACTGGATGTATTTGATATCGAAATTGGAAAATAATAATAACCAGCTGTTTTCTTTTATGCTATAACTTCTGGTGTACTGTGCACTGAATAATTCATGCTCGATCACAATTTATCATTTCTAAACAGGTCAATGAGTCCTTTTTAAGTTATTAAATTATAGGTTTTCAGATTATTTACCCAATATTTCAAAAGGTGTGTTTTGTTCGTTAATCTACCTAACTCACAATATATGAAATCGCTTTGTGTAGTTTTCCTAACATTTGCTATGTTTTTACGGAATTACAGGTTGACCCTTTGTATTGCATTTCAATATATAGAACCCCATACTAATAATTGCAGTTTATCAAATAATTCCATTCTATGCAATACTAAAATATCTACACTTCAATACACATATTATTAACGTATTCTAGACCTACACAGGTCTCAATAACAATCACCTTCTGGTTGTGCTGAAAACTCCAAAAATAGATTATTAAGTTTCTTGAAGTGTTCAGGCGCTCGGAAGAAGACTATGATTGAGACCTGTGTAGTTTTAGAATACGTAAATGTTGCCATATGATAGGCTACATTTAATATTTAGAGATAACAGCTTTCATTATTTTTTAACATTTTTCATAGATTTACTTTTATTTAGAGATTATTTTGGTTACGTGGTTCCCCACTATGTTATTTGCAATAATCTGAAAGAACACATTTAAACCAATTGGCAAATCGTCAGCATACATACTTAAATCATACATAATTAAATAACAAGAACTATCTTTTAAAAAGATGCTCAGCGCAATTTGGAGTATCTGAAAACAACCGATAGCTATATTTTATATTAAAAAATCATACCAAGTTTAATAATTATGCAGTCAGAAGGCGCCAAATGTCTCACTTTAATTGACCTTTTATTTTGAGGACCTTACATGGCCTATTATGGATGACTGTGTTGTTCCCTTTAGATGGAACCGAGCGAAGCGAAGTTCCGACTTCCTCCCGATTTTTTCCCGATGGTCTTCCACAGCAGACCATGTAAGATCCTTTTTCTTGCATACCTGGTTTGATTTCATAGCAGTTTCTACGAGAGAACTGCTTTATACTATTTTGAGATGTAAATCAATTGATTTTTAATTGAATATAAATCCCTGCATGACACCCTTTGTGTAGTCACTCGCGAATTAACCTCTGTGCATGTACATAATTATAGTGCTTGATTGCATCCAAAACTAAACTTTATTAACCTGGTGAAACCAAGGAATATTTACTAAATTCGAAACAGAAGACACACGTCCAGTTAATTTGATAAATGTAACGATACCATTTACACTGACTTTATTCAGTTTATATGCGCAATTTTTTTTGTTTTGAAAAAGCAACACTTTTTAGTCTGTACTTTGAACTATGAGTAAATCCTATTGATATACATTTCTAAAAGTTGATGCACTTTCTAATAACACCACCAAAAGCACTCAGACTGCTTAGATGGATATTACCTTAATTTATTTTCGTAACTTGAACCGTTAATTAATGCGTACCCTAAAAATTCGAACCATTTATTATTATTATAATTAAAGTTTCTTCTTTCTCATGTAGTCTACGTTAATGAAACAATTGAATATCTTCTACACTTTGAACCTCCTCGGAGATAAAAACGTGCTCAATGAACGATTTGAACACACGAATGTAGTTCGGATGCCCAAGTAAGCCCGCGATGATCATTCCCTCCAGGGAATATATCGGGTGATCCTTCCCCGCGTGTGCGGCGGATAAATCAATACTTTCCCAATGCGATATGCAAGAAAACATACAGAACTGTTATATGACTAAAGCCATTAAATATAAACAGTAGAAAAATTAACCAAACTTGTCACTTAACTGAGTACTATCAGGAAGCTACAAAATCTCCGGTACACAGGTATAAACGAAATAATACAGTAATCTTATATCTCTTTCGTGTAACAGCAAAAGAGCATAACGGAGGCTTGAAATGCTTATCAGTAGAGCTGAAATGATTGACGCTCCGACTTTGTTGGGAGACAATTTGTTACCAGATAGTGTAAGGTGAATTTGATTGTTTCTGCATCCCAAACTTGTTGAGTAAGTATCAAGTGATGACGTATTGATACTACAATCATCATCTCTTCTAGAATGTACTTTATAATTTGGAAAGAAAATTTTTTAGATCATTTGTGCCAATAAGTAGATCGTCTGTGTGAGATAAGGTTGTATGTTACAATGCCTCGGATAATTTTAGATTATCTTCTCCTCTGTAGGTATCCGACATACATCTACTTTGATACTGATGGTATTGTCGCAGTGAAAAATAAAGAAGTTTAAATTTCCTGTTTATAAGTGATGTAAGATCAAGGATTTAGAGTAGTGTTGACAATAATATGGTAAATATCGTGCATAGTGACCAAAATACTTGAACCCTATAATTGCATGTCGTGACTTCGGTCTTTACGATCCATTCTTATTGAAAGAATAAAGTTTACAGTTTTTTCCATATCTTAATAATTTAAGATTGAGAACCCTTTGGTAAAATTAGAACCAAACACTTTACTGGCTAAGTTATTAATTTGCAAGAATGAGCTTAGGTGAAGTCAGCAATGTATCATGTTAAAAACAATGCATAATATTGATAGTAAAAAATGATGTGAATATACTCGTAGTGTAATATATATAATTATGATAGGTATTCAGATTGCGTCAAGTGAATTACCATCTGTCTAGAAATAGGCTCTCAACATTCCGTACCTCTCAAACACACTACGTCAACACATCGTGTGAAGATGTTGCGGTTACATATGAAATTACAGTGCAACCGTGTTAAATTGAAGTCCTCTGGATAACACTCGTCTATAAAATGGCTTACTGCTAAGAAGTACATAAAAGAACAAACTTAATGAATGACATCAAGAAAATTACAAACAACAACAGATATACTAGTCTTATAGTTTGCCCTACTTTCCAATCCAATCAAATGCCCTCATTTCATTCATAAAAGGTAATTGACTCAATATCTTCAATATGAAAAAAGTTATTTAATTTATTTTTGCACTATGACATCACAGAGCTAAGCTCCGCCCTTTATGTCTATACATTTCAATATAAGTATTGTCTGTAGATTGGACAAACTATAAGCAAGTTATAGGTTCATATTACTGGAATAAACAAACTTATTACTACCTCGCAATAAATTTGCTAATTCCTGTAATATAGACATATACCCTATACATAATTTCTTGCAAATTCGTCCGACACTAAATTTATAAACTCATTTATACAATGACGTATATTGGCTGATTCCATGACGTTATACATTATTATAAAACAGATAAAAGTGGACATATGACACATATTTTTCAATATGTTGAGAACAACTTCTAGCGCCTCTCTTAACATGAAAAATGCCAGGCTTTAAGAAAGATCTACAGAAATCATTTGTAGATAAGTAATCGTATTCACTATGCATAGAACAAACTGGAATACAAACTATGTTGCAGAAATTTGGAGTGTATTATTTTTTCTTAAATGCATTTACCAGGCACGTTGTATAAAGAGTAATGTGTCTATAAGATATGCTTTCAAGTTGGCATGTGTCTGCACTGGTGATTGAACTCCTTGTAGGAACTGTGTTACTCTATTAGACTGATAGATTCTTGGTCATAGCAATTGGAAGAAAGTAGTTCAAACAGTTCATGATGGTGTATATTAGTTTATACATATATTCTTCTGCAATACAATACTGACAACGTAAGCAGCTTATAAATTTTAAATTACTACTTACTGAAACATTAATACATGGAGTGTGAACTGCTGGTATACTTGGTAGTTTATGTGATTAACATAATTATATATCACCGTTAATTACATTTATGGATTGCGCATTATCAAACAAGAAGGCCGTTACACAATAAACTGAACAGGATAGTTATGCGATACACAACGAGTAGTGTAAACTAGTCGTAACAAAAGTTATTAGCACGTATGATAGCTTATAAAATCATATAAAATCATCACAATGCGACAATTAACGCTACTAAGTAGCGATTTCGTTTCTAAGTGGTGCATTTATTCAGTACCTACATACTAGCGTCTCAGATTGTGTTTACACGCTATATCGAACACCGAGTCTAATACTAAACTGTGCAGTCACTATGAATTATTCCTTACACATTGACAACACTTGACCAAAACAGATCACAGGTTTAGACTAACTAACAAGAAAGGGTCCAAAGAGACAGCGGCAATGTGCGTAAACCTGTGACTAAAATTCAGGTTCGAATAAACAAAATATAACACAAACTCTTAAACTGCAGCAATAAATGTCGTTTTACTATTAGAAACGACAACTGCAACGCTTTTATCGAATATTACCACAGCTTCAGGTAAACAGTTCGTTTAAAATTTAAGCGATCTTGAACATGTTAAAAGACTACAATTTAAAGAGTGTAACCATTACAATAATATAGATTTAACATAAATATAACTGTACTTTAAATGACAGCAATAAATGTACGCCGAGTGAAAAACGCTCGTCAAAGCGGCGTTTACGTTTATACCCATTTGTGAGAGCGGATGTAATCATTTACTATGTATTTATAACAAAACTAACAACATTGCTGAACAGATACAAATGTAGTTTGGTGACAAAAACTTATTCTCCTCTCTTACGTGCATGATTATAACTATAACAGAACGGAGAGTTGAAATTCTGAGCGATAGAGCTGGAATGATTGATGCTGTATCTTCACCTGGGATACAAATTGTAATGATGAAAATGGTTAACTGCAATTCAAAATTGTTGATAAGTATCAAGGGATGATGGGCTGATACTACAGTTATCATTTCATCTGGAATATACATTACAATTTAGAAGGATTTATTTAGATCATTTGTGCCTAAGATATGCTCATTATCCAATGCTTCGGAAAGCACTTGCCTGAAACTTTTCACACCTTACCTATCATTCAAAATTCAATCATTCTGATTAACACTACCTTCGTTCATTTACGCGACATTTTGTCAAACAAAGCCATTAAAGGCAATGTTTCTTGAAGAGCCTTATAAATAGCGTTCTAAATCTTATACACACATACCAGTAAACGAAACAGCATCTCAGTTCTTCATTCATTATTATATATTATACATCTGGGGTGTGTAGGTAATGCCGATATTTTAACCATAGTGGACGTCAATGTTTCGATTGTCAGCAGGGGGCTAAACTTGATAAAAAGCCTCAGTCAACCACTTATTCGTCAATAATCATTCTCTATCATACATTCATTAAACGTATCAATTGACGTTTGTAAGAACATTTTGTGTAATTGTTGAAAGTAATGTTCATGCAATGATATAAAACAAGCATTCATTTGTCTACGACACTGTGATTACTGTTTCAGATGGGATTGTTGTTTCATAAGAGTTCCTAATTCCACTGTACTAGAGAGTGGAATACGTAATCATGACAAGCATAAAGGATTGTGCCAAGTGATAACCATCTGTCAGGGAAAATAAACTTATTGTTCGGAACGCATCATATCATACCACCCATATACTATGTCTAGCGTTTTGTATATATAATTTCTGGCTAGTCAATCTCCGTCACATTCTAATTAATAACTCTCCATGTGAATATTCTGACTCACTTATTCTCATCATATCAAGTTGGACATAAGGCTGCAAGAAACTGTCTCCACTTTTCATCGTCCCGGACCTTGTACATGTACTGGGTCTGCTGTAGTTCAGGCAATCTCTTCAGGCTTGTCTTTTTCCATCTGCCAAACTAACAGATATCAATTACTGTCAGTATAAATAATTTACAACATTCTACTGATACCTTGCCGCTTTGTTTCAAATCTTAAAGACACACCAAAACAATGGTTTCCAAATGTTTCCCCTAGCATTAGAGAAAATATTTACATTGTGTTATGTAGAGTCCCGGCTCTTTTCGAGTAGAGTAACGTATCGCTGGCTCTGCTTGTGAACTGAAACATGTTTTATGACGATTTTTGTGAGAACAAGATATGATGGAAAATATGTTGCAGAAAATTGAGGTATATTCTTCCTTCTCTAATACTTTTCCCAGGCACAATACAGAATAATCCGTCTATAAGATATGCTTTCAAGTTGGCATTTGTCTGCAGAGTAGATTGAACCCGTTGTTGGAACAGCGTAATTCCATCAGACTGACAGCTTCTTGGCCGATATATCTGGAAAAAGTAATTTAAATAATTCGTGAACTTTCTGAACTACTGTCTGTCAGACTCATGATGGTTGCGTATAATTTATATGTCTACTGAAGGGTTAAGTGTAAGATTTTTATTACCATTCATATAATTTGTGTCTTTTTCGTATTCATGCTTCGTGGATTCTGACTTTGATAGAATGAATTCATTTTTTATTTTACATTGACAACTTAAAATAAACTTCCAGTTTTATCACACAGTCTCGTCATTGTTCTTTTTTATGTTTTCGTGGTCCTTCCCAAGCCTGCACATTTCACAGATTCTGTTGTTTGTGTATTTCTAAGCTTATTGCAAAACAAAACATGTTTTAAAACAACAGTTTGTGACTTTCAAAACCTGAACATTTATTGGTTTGTTATAACATTCATTTGTTTTCAAGACTAAAAATAACTACAGGAAAATCGTGAAAAAGTTATTATTTAGATAAATTTTTGTGAGTAAATCAGTTTGAATCTACGTGCACTGGTTCCAAACTGTCTACTTTGATAGGATTGGTTTTGTTTACGCAAAAGTACAATACTTAGGCTGTCAATTAATTTTCTTGATTAACAGCTGAAACTGTTCTAGAGTTTTACATTGAACGATACACTCGCTTCTTATATTCCAACATCGTTTCAAGAGCGGGTTTTTAGCCCTCTGTACATTCCTTCCCTCGAGCACATACTAGTTTAAAACAAGAACAACTGTGATACTATGTATCACAGCGGACCAACAAACAAAACTGACATGTAAATATTTTGGAAATTGGTGATAATTGATGTTGAGGCATGGCCGGAGACCTATTCTAACTTGCGTTGTTTGATTTATGCATTCATTTTATCGCCTCATTGATCGAACAAGTTATGATTATCTTTAATAAATTGTTATTACAGATTGCCAAAATCACAGTATCAAGATATTTGCCACCACACCTTTTCTCGTTTTTTTAGTGATAGTTTGATAAAAAGCACCTGCACCACTGTGCTCACATGAATTGGTCTATAAACACCTATCTAGACATGCAAATAATTCTACACAAAAATAAAATCAACTTGGTCAATATATAAACGTTATATTATAACATGGTCTTTCAAATAGTACTATTTGAAAGACCTTGATTATAACCCCGATTTTAATAATGTCGTGATATATTCCATATGTCTCCATCTTAAATTATATATCAGTCAGTGCCCTTTTTTCCTGGATAAAAGTGAAGTTTTGAACTTGAAGGTACGAGTTGACTGCAAAGGGTACGAGTTGACTTTTTGAACCGTACGAGTTGACCAATTAGGGTACGAGATGACTAAGGTACGAGTTAACTTAGGTGAGAATAATTCCGAAAGCTTCTGGTTGAACAAGCAGAAACTGACACAACATCACATCTACTGACTGACTTGCAGTATAAAAACTTTACACTGACATATAGTATAATAACTTTACTGTTATCGAATAATATGAATCGATTAATTAAAGTCACTGACTAATTTCGGAGGTAGGACAGTATATGAAATATTGTTACTATTTTTAGAACACAAACACTTACGACAACTCTATATCAAATAGACTGTGTCTATGATATTCCTCTCAGGTACCTCATTTTTTCAATGATGAGAGACACATCTAAGTTACGAACGACAACTCGTGCGTTCAAAAAAAAAAAAATTGGCTGTGTCTTCAGTATTCATATCATAAGTACCTGAATAATTTAATGAATAGAGACGCATATTTTCGATCTAGTGCTCAAGTCTCCATGCACCTTTTACTCACCCCGTATTAAATATAGCGGGTCGCTGCTGCGGCCCGCAATAAGTATGTGGAAAAGTTATAGCAAGGGTTTAAGTTATTGCAAATGTTGTATGTCTGACAAAGATGGCCAAAGTTCTTTGAGATGAAACTAACTTTATTTAAAAGAACTTGTTAAATGACTTGTTTAAAGAAATCGCCTGGCAAACGTGCATTTTTTATTTGTTTATTTAGATATTTTTAAACTTGTTATTTTCGAAAGCACACAGCCAACAGCTGGAGTTTAATATTCATGCAGTTTATTTACTGAAATTGTTGTACACACTGGATGTGTTTGATATCGAAATTGGAAAATAATGATAACCAGCTGTTTTCTTTTATGCTATATAACTTCTGGTGTTGTGTGCACTGAATAATTCATGCTCCGTCACAATTTATCATTTCTTAACAGGTCAATGAGTCTTTTAAGTCATTAAATTATCGGTTTTCAGATTATTCACCTAATATTTCAAAAGGTGTGTTTGTTAGTTAATCTAACTCACAATATATGAAATCGCTTTGTGTAGTTTTCTTAACATTTGAAATATTTTTACAGAACTTCAGGTTGACCCTTTGTATTGCATTTCAATGTATAAAACCCCATACTAAGAATTACACTAGTAAGTTTATCAAATGATTCCACTCTATGTAATATCTACAAATATCTACAATTCAATACACACATTATAAACGTATTCTAGACCTACACAGGTCTCAATAACAATCACCTTCTGATTGTGCTGAACACTCCAAAAATATATTATTTAAGTTTCTCGAAGTGTTCAGCACAATCGGAAGAAGACAATGATTGAGACCTTTGTAGTTCTATAATACGTAAATGTTGCCATAATTATGATAGGCTACATTTCATATTTAGAGATAACAGCTTTCATTATTTTTTTAAACATTTTTCATAGATTTACTTTCTTTAGAGATTATTTTGGTTACGTGATTCCCAACCGTGTTATTTGCAATAATCTGAATGAACATTTTAACCAATTTGTGAATCGTCAGCATACATAATTAAATAACACGAACTGTCTTTTAAAAAGATGCTCAGCGCAATTTTGAGTATATGAAAACGATCGATAGCTATATTTTACAGTAAAAATCATACCAAGTTTAATAATTATGCAGTCAGAAGGCGCTAAATGTCACACTTACATTGCCTATTGTAGATGACTGTATTGTCCCCTTCAGAGGGAACCGAGCGAAGCAAAGTTCCTATTTCCTCTCGATTTTTTTCCCGATGGTCGGAGCAACGTAATCCTCCACAGCAGACCATGTAAGATCCTTTTTCTTGCATACCTGATTTGATTTCATAGAGGTTTCAACGAGAGAACTGCTTTACCATATTTTGAGCTGCAAATCAATTCATTTTTAATTGAATATAAATCCCTGCATGAAACCCCTTGCGTAGACATTCGTGAATTAACCTCTGTGCGTGTACATAATTATAGTGCTTGATTGCATCCAAAACTGTACTTTATAAACGCGGTGAAACCAAGGAATATTAACTAAATTCGAAACAGAAATTCTCCTGACACACGTCCAGTTAATTTGATAAATGATACCATTTACACTGATTCTATTCAGTTTATATGCGCCATTTTTGATTTGTATAAGCAACACTTTTCCTATGTACTTTGAAGTATGAATAGATCCTATTGATATACATTTCTAAAGTTTGATACAGTTTCTAATAACACCACCAAAAGTTCTAAGACTACTTACTATAGATGGATATTCGATCGTTACCTATTATTTTCGTAACTTGAACCGTTACTTATTGCGTACCCTAAAAATTCGAACCATTTATTATTATTATTAAAGTTTCTTCTTTCTCATGTAGTCTACGTTTATGAAACAATTGACTATATCTTGTACATAATGACACGCCGTGTAATGTATCTCGGTGTTCAATGAACGATTTGAACGCACGAAAGTAGTTCAGATGCCCGAAAAGGCCGCGATGATCATTCCCTCAAGGGAATATATCGGGCGATCCTTCCCCGAAGATTGAGACCTGTACGTGTAGTTCTAGAATACATAAATGTTGCCATATGATAGGCTGCATTTCAGATTGAAAGTTAAACAGCATTTTTCATAGATTTACTTTTCTTTAGAGATTATTTTGGTTACGTGATTCTCCACCGTGTTATTGCTTTCTTCGGTATTTTGTGTCTGCAAAGATCCGCCAGTTGTGAATACAATTTTTAAGTATGTAAATTTCTAAACAATATCAATCACACTATTCGTTATATGTAAACTGAATATTCTTAGGGAATCTACCGTCTTTTCTCAATATCATAACTTTTACTTTTGTTGCGTTTATTGTGAGTTTCCATCCATCGCAATAAGGTGAAAGAACATTTAACCCAATTTGCAAATCGTCAACATACATAATTAAATAGCAAGAACTATCTTTTAAAGAGATGTTCAGCGCAATTTTAAGTATATCAAAATGACCGATAGCTATATTTTATAGTATAAAATCATACCAATTATTATGCAGTCAGAAGGCGCCAAAATGTTACACTTTAATTGACTTACTATGACTTAAATACTTTTAATTTAGAGGACCTTACATGGCCTATTGTGGATGATTGTGTTATCCCGTTCAGATGGACCCGAGCGAAGCAAGCTTCCGTCTTCCTCCCATTTTTTTCCGAATGTCGGGACAACCCAGTAATCCACAGCAGACCATGTAAGATCCTTTTTCTTGCATACCTGATTTGATTTCATAGCAGTTTCTACGAGAGAACCGCTAGGTACTATTTTAGGCTGCAAATCAAACCTTCAGTTTTGATTGAATATGAATCCATGCATGAAACCCCTTGCGTAGTCACTCGTAAATTAACCACTGTGCATGTATATAATTATAGTGCTTGATTGCATCCGAAACTGTACTTTATTAACATGGTGAAACCAAGAAATATTACAGAAATTCTCCTGGCACACGTCCAGTTAATTTGATAAATGTAACGATACCATTTACACTGACTTTATATCCGCCATGTTTTGAAAAAAGCAATACTTTTCCTATGAATGCAGGTTTGTACTTGAAATATGAATAGATTCTATTGATATACATTTCTAAAATTTGATGCACTTTATAATGAAACCATCAAAACACTAAGATTACTTTGATGGATATTCTATCGTTACCTATTATTTTCGTAACTTGAACCGTTACTGCGTACCTTAAATATTCGAACCATTTATGAAAATTAAATTCATGTTACATTTATTTGAAAATTATTTAATTTTCTTCTTTCTCATGTGGTCGTAGTCTACGATAATGAAACAATTGACTATCTTCTACATTATGAACCGCCGTGAAAAGTATCTCGAAGATAAAAACGTGTTCAATGAACGATTTAAACAAACGAATGTAGTTCGGATGCCCTCCAGGGAAAGTATTAGGTTATCCTTCTCCGCGTGTGCGGCGGATAAATCAATTCTTTCCCCAAAGGGATATGCAAGAAAAAATACAGAACACTAAGATACTAGATCTATTGGGATAAGAAAAATGTCAATTAAATTACATATCGTTATATGACTTATCTAAAGCCATTAAATATAAACAGTTGAAAAAATAATGAAACTTGTCACCTAACTGAGTACTATCACGAAGCTACAAAATCTCCGGTAAACAGGTATAAACGAAATAATACAGTAAATTTACAACATCTTATATCTCTTTCGTGAAACAACAATAGATCATAACGGAGGCTTGAAATGCTTATCAGTAGAGCTGAAATGATTGATGCTCCGACTTTGTTGGGAGACAATTTGTTACCAGATAGTGTAAGGTGAATTTGATTGTTTCTGCATCCCAAACTTGTTGAGTAAGTATCAAGTGATGACGTATTGATACTCCAATCATCATCTCTTCTGGAATGTACATTATAATTTGGAAGGATGTTTTTGGATCATTTGTGCCAATAAGTAGATCGTCTGTGTGAGATAAGGTTGTATGTTACAATGCCTCGGATAATTTTAGATTATCTTCTCCTCTGTAGGTGTCCGACATACAATTACTTTGGTACTGATGGTATTGTCGCAGTGAAAAATAAAGAAGTTTAAATTTCCTGTTTATAAGTGATGTAAGATCAAGGATTTAGAGTAGTGTTGACAATAATATGGTAAATTTCGGACATAATGACCAAAATACTTGAACCCTATAATTGCATGTCTTGACTTCTTGTTGGTGGTGTGCACTTCTGGGTGTTGTGGGGTTCGTTTTGGGGAGGCTGCGTTTTTGGTACGTGGCATTCCCTGTTTGATATTATTTTTGTTTTTTTCGGTCTTTACGATCCATTCCTATTGGAAGAATAGAGTTTACAGTTTTTTTCCATATCTAAATAATTTAAGATTGAGAACATTTTGGTAAAATTAGAACCAACCACTTTACTGGCTAAGCTATTTATTTGCAAGAATAAGCTTAGGTGAAGTCAGCAATGTATCATGTTAAAAACACTGCATAATATTGATAGTAAAAAATGATGTGAATATACTCGTAGTGTAATATATATAATTATGATAGGTATTCAGATTGCGTCAAGTGAATTACCATCTGTCTAGAAAAATAAAGTGGTCATTAGGCTCTCAACATTCAGTACCTCTCAAACACACTACGTCAACACATCGTGTGAAGATGTTGCGGTTACATATGAAATTATAGTGCAACCGTGTTAAACTGAAGTCCCCTGGATAACACTTGTCTGTAACATGACTTACTGCTACGAAGTACATAAAAGAACAAACTTAATGAATGACATCAAGAAAATTACAAACGACAACAGATATACTAGTCTTATAGTTTGCCCTACTTTCCAATCCAATCAAAGGCCCTCATTTCATTCGTAAAAGGAAATTGACTCAATATCTCCAATATGAAAAAAGGTATTTAATTTATTTTTCCAGTAAGTGAGACTATGACATCAAAGAGCTAAGCTCCGCCCTTTATGTCTATACATTTCAATATAAGTATTGTTTGTAGATTGGACAAATTATAAGCCGGTTATAGGTTATAGGTTCATATTACAGGAATTAACAAACTTATTGTTTAGGTTCGCTGACGCTACCTCGCAATAAGTTTGCTAATTCCTGTAATATAGACCTATACCCTATACATAATTTCTTGCAAATTCGTCCGACACTAAATTTATAAACGCATTTATACAATGACGTATATTGGCTGATTCCATGACGTTATACATTATTATAAAACAGATAAAAGTGGACATATGACGCATATTTTTCAATATGTTGAGAACAACTTCTAGTGCCTCTCTTAACATGAAAAATGCCAGGCTTTGAGAAAGAGCTGAAAAAATTATTTATAAATAAGTAATCGTATTCACTATGCATAGAACAAACTGTAATACAAACTATGTTGCAGAAATTTGTAGTGTATTATTTCTTCTTAAATGCATTTACCAGGCACGTTGTAGAGTAATGTGTCTATAAGATATGCTTTCAAGTTGGCATGTGTCTGCACTGGTGATTGAACTCCTTGTAGGAACTGTGCAACTCTATTAGACTGATAGATTCTTGATCATAGCAATTGGAAGAAAGTATTTCCAACATGATGGTGTATATGACTTTACACATATATTCTTCTGCAATACAATACTCACAACGTAAGCTTATAAATTTTAAATTACTGAAATATTAATACCTGGAGTGCGAAGTGCTGGAATACTTCGTAGTTTATGTGATTAAAATAATGTTATACTACTGATAATTACACTTATGGATTGCGCATTATCAAATAAGGAGGACGTTACACAATAAACTGAACAGGACAGTTAACTTTTTTTTGCAATACACAACGATTATTGTAAATTAGTCGTAACAAAAGTTATTAGCACATGTGAAAGCTTATATAATAATATAAAATCATCACAATGCGACAATTAACATTACTAAGTAGCAAATTCGTTTCTAAGTGGTGCATTTATTCAGTACCTACATACTAGCGTCTGAGATTGTGTATACACGCAATATCGAACACCGAGTCTAATACTAGACTGTGCAGTCACTATGAATTATTCCCTACACTTTGACATCACTTAAACAAAAAAAGATCACAGGTTTAGAGTAACTATCACAAGAAAGGGTCCAAAGAACTTTGAGACACGGGCAATGTGCATATACCCGTGACTTAAATTCAATATCAAGGTCCGAACAAACAAAATATAAAACAAACTTTTACACTGCTGCAATAAAAGTCTTTTTACTATTAGAAACGACAACTGCAACGTTTTCATCGAATATTACCACAGCTTCAGGTAAACAGTTCGTTTAAAATTTAAGTGATCTTGAACATGTTTAAAGACTACAATTTAAAGAGTGTAACCATTACAATTATATAGATTTAACATAAATATAACTGTACTTTAAATGACAGCAATAAATGTACGCCGAGTGAAGAACGCTCGTCAAAGCTGCGTTTACGTTTATACCCATTTGTGAGAGCGGATGCACTCATTTACTATGTATTTATAACAAAACTAACAACATTGCTGAACAGATACAAATGTAGTTTGGTGACAAAAACTTATTCTCCTCTCTTACGTGCATGATTATAAATATAACAGAACGGAGAGTTGAAATTCTGAGCGATAGAGCTGGAATGACTGATGCTGTATCTTCACCTGTGATACAAATTGTAATGATGAAAATGGTTAACTGCAATTCAAAATTGTTGATAAGTATCAAGGGATGATGGGCTGATACTACAGTTATCATTTCATCTGGAATATACATTACAATTTAGAAGGATTTATTTAGATCATTTGTGCCTAAGATATGCTCATTATCCAATGCTTCGGAAAGCACTTGCCTGAAACTTATCACACCTTACCTATCATTCAAAATTCAATCATTTTGTTAACACTACCTTCGTTCATTTACGCGACATTTTTCCAAACAAAGCCATTAAAGGCAATGTTTCGTGAAGAGCCTTATCAAATAGCGTTCTAAATCTTATACACACATACCAGTAAACGAAACAGCATCACAGTTCTTCATTCGTTATTATATATTATACATCTCGGGTGTGTAGGTAATGCCGATATTTTAACCATAGTGGACGTCAATGTTTCGATTGTCAGCAGGGGGCTAAACTTGATAAAAAGCCTCAGCAAACCACTTATTCGTCAATAAGCATTCTCTATACTAGTAATACATTCATTAAACGAATCAATTGACGTTTGTAAGAACATTTAGTGTAAGTGTTGAAAGTAATGTTCATTCAATGATATAAAACAAGCATTCATTTGTCTACGACACTGTGATTACTGTTTCAGAATATTGTGAATATTCCGACTCACTTATTCTCATCATATCAAGTTGGACATAAGGCTGCAAGAAACTGTCTCTACTTTCCATCGTCCCGGACCTTGGTCTGTTGAAGTAAACGCAATCTCTTCAAGCTTGTCTTTCCCCAACTGCCAAACTAACAGATATCAATTACTGTCAGTATAAATAATTCACAACATTCTACTGATACCTTGCCGCTTTGTTTCAAATCTTAAAGACACACCAAAACAATGGTTTCCAAATGTTTCCCCTAGCATTAGACAAAATATTTACATTGCGTAATATAGAGTCCCGGCTCTTTTCGAGTAGAGTAACGTATCGCTGGCTCTTCTTGTGAACTGAAACATGTTTTATGACGATTTTTACAGGTTTGTGAGATCAAGATATGATGGAAAATATGTTGCAGAAAATTGAGGTATATTCTTCCTTCTCTAATACTTTTCCCAGGCACAATACAGAGTAATCCGTCTATAAGATATGCTTTCAAGTTGGCATTTGTCTGCAGAGTAGATTGAACCCGTTGTTGGAACAGCGTAATTTCATCAGACTGACAGCTTCTTGGCCGATATATCTGGAAAAAAGTAATTTAAATAATTCGTGTACTTTCTTAACTACTGTTTCTGTCGGTCAGACTCATGATGGTTGCGTATAATTTATATTTCTACTGAAGGGTTGAGTGTAAGATTTTTATTACCATACATACAATTTGTGTATTTTTCGTATTCATGCTTCGTGTATTCTGACTTTGATAGAATAGATTCATTTTTTATTTTACATTGAGAACTTAAATATTAGGCTTCCAGTTTTATCATACTGTCTCGTCATTGTCTTTTTTCTGTTTTCGTGGTCCTTCCAAAGCCTGCACATTTCACAGATTCTGTTGTTTGTGTACTTTTAAGCTAATTGCAAAACAAACCATGTTTTAAAACAACAGTTTGTGACTTTCAAACCATGAACATTTATTTGGTTCTTTATAACATTCATTTGTTTGCAAGTCTCAAAGTACCTACAGGAAAATCGTTAAAAAGTTATAATTCAGATAAATTTTTGTGAGTAAATCATTTTGGATCTACGTGCACTGGTGCCAAACTGTCTACTTTTATAGGATTGGTTATGTTTTCGCCACAATACAATGTTTAGGTTGTTAATTAATTTTCTTGATTAACAGCCGAAACTGTGTAAGAGTTTTCCATTAAACGTTACACTCGCTTATTGTATTTCTACATCGTTTCACGAGCGTTTTTTCTTTCGCTTTGTACGTTCCTTCCCTCGAGCACATACTAGTACAAAATATGAAAAAAGTCAGTTGTATGGTAGAAAGGCACCACGATATTGAAACTGAGGGTCTTTGCGAGTTCACAAGGGGAGAAATCTCACGGTCGGCCGGGACTATAAACCAAAATAAAAAGAGATATTGCAACTGAAAATTATTTTCCGTGACATTCATTTGGATCATTAATGCAAACGTTGTCATTAAGTCAATATTTAAGTCATACTATTTAATAAATATGATTTACAGAGATAATGTTCTTTTGAGACTGAAATAATACAACCCTGATGGCATATCTTATTTCATACGTCACTAACAGTTTTTTGCACTACCGGTGTGTATTACTGTTTTAGTTACTCTAGCAAAGGTTAATGCCAGTTTCTAGCTTTGGATATG
>JAFMSR010002093.1:0-24960 GCA_022818135.1 Saxidomus purpurata | reverse complement strand
AAAAGCACGCACTTCTCGTGCGATATCCATTTACATGTACATGTATCGACAATTACATTTACAGCGGCAAGTTCTAATTTTTCAATTTGTGGGCAAAACTTGAACAAGTTCTCATTTTATTCATTTATTTTCCTAGAAAATATTGCTACAAATGCAGTTTACGATCATAAAAAAATTTAAACATTTGAAAACAAAGCCGCATGTAGTATGTAATCATTCTCGGAAGAGGCCTGCATTTTGTTTATAGACCTGTGAGGAGATTTTGAAACCTCGCTTGCTGGTTAATCCTCACACCATGCACACATCCTCCTCGAACAATAACTTATACTTATCTACATAATACAAATGTTAGCATTACCAAATACAAATAACAGACTATTAAATATTACAACTGTTGACACATATGTGCCTTCATTCATTAAATTCATAGATTTGTGGACGATTTGTGGACTATGGTAACTGGGTTGTAGAGTCCTCATATGATAACTTGATAGCGCGTCATAGGATTAGGTTCAACTTGACAGGTAAAGCAGGTATAACGGTTATCTCTGTACTTGTTATGGAGAATATCACATAAATAGTTAACAAATCGCGGAAAAATAATAATTGCCTGAATAGCTCAATTGGTTAGTGCGTAGACAATTTGATCGTAGTTTTGACGGTTCAGGTTCGAATCCAAGTGAATTTAATTTTTCATGAATCTTTTTATTTTCTTTTCTTCTTAATTTGGATACTTTATTTTTCATTTATATCATGTCTAATACATATGTAAACCATTCGTCAATACAGAACTCGTTTTGCCAGATTTTGTATGTAGATATTTCATACCCTATACAAATGTATGAATTAATATTAATGCATTGCTCGCATTCTTATTTAGAACTTTACGAGAACAGATGTTAATATTTCCATGGAATGTGTTAACTCTTGAATATCAAAGAATTAAAACGAAATTTAGAAAAAAAACACCAAAAAAAGAAACCCTAAAATTCTGGGATTCGAACCAACGACCTTGTCATATAATGATGCAATTTCACTGCCGTTACCACTAAGCCAATGACTAGTTTTATATTAACTATGTGAAAAACAAATACTTATTGTATTGACAAAAAGCTGTCTTACCTGTTTTGGTGTTTTCATAATACCAGCAAACGTAAACATCATGTGACGCAACTTTCAAGTTATCATAAAAGGACTTTAGGTGCGAAATACTGCATCACTGAGGAAACTATTTCCATCCCAAGAGTTCTTTGTTAGCGTGTAAACTTCTAGAATTTAATGTACCGTTAGAAAAAAAACTCTGGACATTTCAGAAACACTTGGGTGTGTTTCCCCACGTGTCTAGAGATGAAATGAGGTAGTTTCGGTGCAAAGGTACAGTTCAGTTAGGATAATACGACAGTAACGCAGTAGGAGAATCCACTATAAATGTGTCAATCGGAACATCACTCGGCCTTTTCCGTTATTTCCACGGAAAAGGCCGAGTGATGTTCCGATTGATTGTGTATATTTCATCTAATACTGCAAGGATTAAATCTTTTCATACAAACAAGATCTACCTTTTTGTACAACAACTTTTGTGTACACTTTTATCAGTTACATCATTGTCACATTATCGTAAATAAACTGTACGTTATGCAGCAAAAAGTATTTCTACTTACAAAGCACAATCATGAGAGAAAATGTATGAAAATCCTTTATAGTTAAGGAGTTATGGAGCGGACACAAAAACAATGAACACTTAATGTTGCCTTGGCCACGAGTGGACAGTCGTGAAAAACCAATTGCCCGGTAGTGTGGCCTTAACCTTTAAGGGGTGAGTACATCTGTCTGCGGGTTGTCTTTATGAGATACATGAAGTTAGAAAGGTTTATAGCAGTTATTGAGCAAACAAAAAATGACCCCAAAATGTGGCCTTAACCTGAAAGTGATATTACCGTTCAAAGTGGCCATCATAGTTTTAAGAGACAGTAATCACCGATTTATATGTATTAACAACTTGAAATATAAACATCGCCAAAATTTATGAATCTGGATAACAGTTTTATTCCCATAGAATATATATAAATCAGTAAACTTGTTTTAACTGACAGTCTAAAATTAGGCAATAGTTTTCACATACGTGTTTTTGTACTTTTAAAATAGCCGGAGACTTCCAAAATACATTTCTATTGAGCGTCATTGCAAGCAGGGCCTAATAAAACAACGAATGGAATCAACTTTTTTAATATTACTTTTTATAGTAACAAAGGAAGTGAGCAGACTAGTTTTTGAAATGCGTGGTTATTGCGGTATGATAGACAGAGATGAAATCACTTAACGTAGACGTGTATGCACTCATTGTTTATGATGGTAATAAGTAAAAGCGAAGTGGTCTTAATGCCGACGTCAGAAATGTAGTTGTTTATCATTTACTGACTGAATAGCGGTAAGTGAAAACTCGGTCAGGTTGCATTGATGTACAAGCTGATCCTGGTCTGCACTGGTCGCAGAGGCAAAACGTGTCGCCTGCAGTAAGGACGGCCAATTCAGAGCTATGTCATGAATCGAATTTCACAGTAGTAAGGGGAGGTACTAACGCTGGAAGGGTATTAGGCATAGAGTTTAGGCATTAAGCTTGGACTGCGAGAAAACATTTGCATAAAGATTACAATAACAGTGAGTTTAACTCTTTAATATACGTGTATAACTATACATATAACATGGAATTTAATCTCGTGTAAATCACAGAAGACAGATCAGAGCCGTCAGGAAGGACATCAGCAGGCCTATTCCAGACACTGAAAATGAACAATTAGTGGAAAATAAATAAACTGAAACGAATAATAATGTAGAATATGGTCAAATTATTTGAATTACTAATATGAAATCACTAATGTCTCATAAAATTAAGGTTATTGTACTGAAAACGTTTTGTTTATGCAAAAAGGTTGGCAGTTTGTTACGCAAACTAGGGATCAAGTTTTGATCCAGGAACAATGGTAAGGTAAAGAAAAAAACGTTGAAAGCACCTAATTAACTTTTCAATATTAATCTTTAAAGTAAAATTAAATGAAATTCTACGATATTTATTTATAGAACTCAGTTTGGCCAAACTGTAAAAGCATCAAGATCTCAGCAAGGCGGATGGAACGATACACAAGAGCACAGAAAAATATGCTAGTCAAGTATGCGTAAATTTTATCGAAGGTAATCGAATTTGATTCAGAAAATGATCAACTCACATTGTGTAGCATTGCTTGTATCCGGTACATTGATGTGTAAAACTCTGGCAACGCTGGTCTTGTAAGCACTAGTTTCATCTCGAGGTTGAGAACTTCTCCTTTTCCTCTTGCCGCCACAGCTAGTCTGCAATGTTTGTGCATTAGTTAATAATTCGTGTACGTGCTTTATAACATCTGTATGATGAAACATTGCAAGTAAGGGGAGGCGCTCCTAAAAAACTGGCTATTAATAAAAGGCCATTGCTATCAATTACTCATCAACGGCCGATTACAATTATAGATAGACAATACTATAAGTTGAGGAATCCTGAATAATATTGTTACTGTCCAACTCTTAAGAAAGGGTAAACGTTACATGGTCGTTTTAAGCCTAAAGTTGATTATTCAAAGTGTTTAGATATAAATACATGAAAAAAATTTCACTTACAGTACATGGGCCATCGTCGCTGGGACATACTAAAACATCACATTCCAGGTAAACATTGTCGTTGTTATAGAACTTGAACGCTTGGATTGTTGCAGAGGCTTCAGTATTGGCGGAATTGGTAGTGAAATCGGATATTAGCTCAGATTCATCAGTGCACCTTTAATATAAGAATACACAATCAGTCGACAATATTCATCAAAAGATATGACATTGTACGATTCTTAATTGAAATAATACTGTAAATGCATGGCGTTGAAATTTAAGAATAGCATTGGATTGTAATTAAATTGAAGTTTTACTAATTGGTTCTCTTATTTATAAAAGATGTATATTTACAAGGAAGTAGCCTTAGATCAGAGATCTAAATAAGATTTTATATGAAGCAGACATTGTGGAAATCAACTGCGGTCAAAGTGTTCAAACTGTTCAAAGTGTAGAATGACACTGGTTTGTGTGGTAGATTGCCCACGTTTGAGTAATATTTTACCACATTGTGTACAATTGATGCAATCTAACATACCAGGTCGAGATGAGTCCAAGAGAATTTGAGGAAGAGGTTGCTGTTCCTGGGTATGCTGTGCATGATGTAATTTGCAGTGTGTAGTTCACTGAAATATAACGAATACGATTTAATCTTTCTGTACGACAAGTAGCTAAACGAGACTTCCAATCGCAACACTGCCCTTTTCCTACCTTCATTTCATTATTAACCCTTCCAATATTTGCCAGCTTATTTTTAGCTATCTATGCACTAAAGCTATTTTGTCTTGTATTTATGAAGACACTGGGTAGATTCTTCCGTTACATGAATTTCAAAATAATCTTGTGATACAAATTTCATACGGAAGAGAATTTTAAGAGTAGGTTTCCTAAGATAGAGCATGAATGCAATCAGCCATGGTAATTCTACGTATAATTCTCTGCCATACGATCTGTACCACTGGATAATTTCGAATTTTGTTCAAAGAAAGTATCTACCCAACGTCTTCATAAAGGACAAATCGTGTATAAATAGCTAAAAGTAAGCTGGCAGATATTGGAAGGGCTGATAAATAAATAAGGAAAAGGGCAGATGGTGTGTTTCGTCTATTATATTTGTCCACAGTGGTGAATTCAAACGATTGTTGCACAATTTGTACTAAAAATAAACTGACCTTACATCAGTACTACATCGTTTTTATTCGAATAATGGAAATGATAATGTTTTACAAGATTTGTCACATCAAAATGAAGGGAAGTAATTTGCCGAACAGATCTGAAGGTAGGAGTTATCTGCTTTTGTTTCAGATTAATTCAAAGGTTTTGAATTGTGGTTCAGATTTTTATCGCTTGTTAGCAAGATTGCCATCTGTACATTTACTATGCACCAAGATGTACAGAAGAAACAGTAGAAGCTTTCTGTAGTAAATGTTTGGTTAAGTAATGAGGTCTGTTACACATCATACTTCGAAATACATGTAGAAAAAAGCCAAACCTTTGTATTTAAAAAATGGAAGTTCAATGCAAAATGCCAGCAATTCATTTCTATGTTTGTTTTCTCATAGTCGTGTAACTATAATGAGTTTTTGAATATTCTTTTAACATTTGTTTTAATTTCAGTACAAGACTAAACATGGCAATGTAAAGTTTCGAGTATAATTAATTTAAATAAATGAAATTATCGATGGTAGTATAAAAAATTGGATTTCATGACGGGGATCACTTCACATGAACCTCATTTAATATCGAGCAAAGCTTTCGATTAAATCGCGCACTTCGTGTAAGTTTTATAGAAGTCGACTGTTTGAATAGATATACATGTTCAGCAATAATATCTAGTTACATTATTAATGTTATTTCATTTCTGAAAAGTTATAAGATCTGAAATAGTGCTAGAACGCACAGAAGTATAAAACATGTATAAAGTCAGCAACAGTTCGTTGCAGAAAACTGTAACTTACGTGGGAAGACGATTGTCCATTCGACGGGATCTCCAACATTAGCGCTTGATACATTCAAATTGGATGTGATGTCGTATGTAACATTTAATTCCGTTTCTTCTTCAAAAGCAATACTGCAAAAGAGGAAGCATTGTGATGTACATTTTTGTATATAAACAGATCTTTGACTACATGTTATTAGAAAATTGTTGAGATTAACCAGTATTCGTGACTGGAGTGTAAAATTGAATTGGGCAATTCGCATGTATCCGATATAACCAGAAAATGTTATTTTGTAAACCGGTCTACATACAGGTATACGGTTTTCTGAAATTGGTATTATAGAAGTATATCTATAGTAACAATGTGTACGCTGTTTTATTTACAAATTCAAAAACGTCGGGGTTCACAACACGTTTGTATAGCCTGAATTTGACGGTTGAAGCTACGACCTTTATGTTTTTTTAAGTTTTTATCGTTTTACAATAAGGTACAAATACATTTACGGCTAAGTGCTTGAAATGTAGTGAAAGATTTGTTGAACAGGATAGAATTTCATTTATATTGTATTGCGACGGCTGGATGATCTTTTAAGAAGAAAAGAACGTTATCTGAATTTAAATGCGCAAGGTTAAATGAAACTAGCATGAAAATAGGGTAGAAATGGAGATGCAAAATTATCTTTATAAAATTGTAATAACCGTACAAGTACAGACGAGGTAACTTGGGGGTGAAATCAGATTTAGCATGCATCAGTTAATAAAGTTGTACTCACATAGCAGTCAAGTTGTTGGCGATGCTATCTACTACACCAGAAGAACTGATTTCGAAGCATGTGATGTTCAGAATCTCGACATCTTTTCCGCCTTGAATCTGCTTATTTTCCATGCCAGAGTATGTACTAAATGTGAAGTAGATCGGTTGATCCTGCAAAGAGAGGGAAATAAACTTTATCCTGCATCGAAAAACGATTGCATGTAATTTTGTGCGAGTGAGTATTGTATTAGGAGAAATAGTTAAATAGACTTGTTATATGGTTGTAATTGATTGATTTAGGTTCAGGGAGATATTGCAAAACTTATATAAATAACGTATTTTTTTGTTATATTGTATGTTCATCGTACTGGCATAAGCAGGTAAGCCGCCGGTAAATGGCCAGGAATTTGGTTTATCGCCCAGAGGGATTTAGTTACGAAATATAAATTGTATTGTTAGACTGAGGAAGGTAATGCTGAGATAAAATTTGACCTCTGACTGAAAAAAGATAATGGATATTACACTATTTTAAATGTACAGAATTTACAAAATGCAAGGAATACTCACTTTATCACAACCGTTAATTTCCGCAGTTCCCGCACCCTGGTCACCGGTTACTGTGCAGTTTGTTCCATCCGATTGAATCGCAAAGTAGTTCATTGATGTAAGACCCGTTGGTAAACCAGAAATAGATATCGTGTTGTTCGGAGAACAAGCTGAAATGGATTATTTTAAAAATATATTTATCTATATATATTTGCAAGACGTAGAATAAATGTAATACAAATGTCAACTGTTAATGTATTTCACACAAAGAAAAGTGACCACAATTATTTAGATACTTACTGTAGCCATAACTACTAGTAGCCTTCACGGTGTAGATCTGGAATACTGCCGTGCAGAATAGGGCAAGAGTCAAGCTATACATGGCTGTAAAATCTGAAATAAAGAAAGTCAAAGTGCAGCTATCACCGTTTTGAAGTTCTACTATACTTAAGGACAAAAGTCATTTACGGTTCGAAATTGTTTAATTAAATTTTAATTGTACGTTACTGTTATTTTTGTATTCGCAAATTTATGTTAAGAGACTACTTGCTACATCACAGGGTGTTTAGAATCTTATACAAAAGTAATCAACTGTGACGGCATGGACCATGAATTTCACATTTATCTAAATTGTATGTGCACACAAACATTTCAAGTGTATTATTTTACCAAAGGATAGTCCTATCGAAAGTCAACGTATGTTTAGCAACAATCAAGCACCTGTCAATCAAGGGAGATAATTTCAAAATTAACTTGAAATTCTGACCCCTTGACACCAGGTACTTTCTACACATCACTGAAAAAGTACAAGGTTTTCTTATAAAAATTATTTAATATATTCAAAGTTATATGATTACATTTAGAGTATCTGCAAATATAACACACAAACTGAATGCAAGAGCATGTGAAAATTTGTTTTGAAATTTTCATTTCATGGAAAAAGGTACAAAGACATCAAATACTTATGTTAAATTGGTATCATTTCAAAGAAAAAATATTCCTCTGTTCTACTATAATTGGTTAATATATATATTTTTGTGTAAAATCTTAATTTCTTAGGTGTAAACGAAGGCAGGGTTAGTTCTGACAAGGGAAGTTACTCATTACAATTGTGTCAATTTGAGGCTTGTTTAAAGCATTATATGCAGTAATAGATAATTGGTGAAGTTCAAAAAGCAGCAAGTATAGTAATCATATAAACAATACACATACGCCTATTAGAAAATGTAGTTGAACTGCATTTTACTGCACGGTCATTTGCATAATGCCTTAATGGCTTAAGATTCATGTAAATATTTATAAAACCTACAATACTAACAATATTATTTTAATAGTGTCAAACAGTCCTGTCTTAGTCTTAAACACACTTTTTTCTAGAAATATTGACAAGTTTACCATTCACTTAAAACATTACTGTACTGCATTTATATTAAGTACTTTCGTATCTTTTGTTTACATGTTTAGTTAAAAGTAACAGTAAAGTTCTTATAAAATGACAAATAAAGACCTTCAGAAGATACAAGAAATATTGAAAACTACATGTACAAATATATTTGACAGAAATAATGCATGCTTGCTTTTTCGCCAGTTAAAATATCTGAAAAACTAAGTGAGGTCAGATTTGTAAGAAAAATAAACATAGTATTTACAGAGTTACTGTTCTTTGCAGATGTCAAATGCCATGCAAAGTTTTCATACGTTGTATACATAGCTAAAGTATATATTTTCTTTTTCTATATATCAAGGGCTTTCAGAAACTGTATAATTTTTATAGGTTTTTCATGTCTTTGAAAATAGGTGATTGTTGCTATGTTGTTATTACGAGGCTTTCAAGATTTCAAACTTTGCGCGTTCTATGTCGACTGAAGGTCAGCGAGTCTACAATACATGTTGTACGCGTGTTAAAAATACATTTACATTCTATTCGAAGTCACAAACATTGAAATTTGTAAATGAATAAAGTATCCCGAATTCTGTTCTTGTGTTAGTTTAATAATACAGTACATAACTTTTGTCCTCGAGTACTAGTATATATACTACACAAAATAAGAAAACGGAAGTTAAGTTTGCTTGGACATTGCTAGATGAAAACAAAACGGGGGAATCATTGTTATATATGCGTTTAAAGAGTGTTCCATGATGCATCGTTTGGTGAAAAAATGACCAAAGGTTAACTACGACTTCTAAACTGACCTAACTAAATAGCAGGCGGCGAGATTTACTGTTTCATTTATTAAATGGTATAATGGTAGAATTATGCCATATTACAAATCCAGTAGGCTTTGTACCAATCACGCCTGTGTGGCAAAGGGGTTTGAAGATGAAGCGCGCACAAAAATCTATATACATACTGTATTGAAAAAAACAAAGGGTCATAATTCTAAAAAATAATAACACCTGTCGAAAGCTTTGTACCAATCACTCAATATATTCCGCTTCCCTTTAATTGTCATACTAATACGATGGGAATAAAAAAATGAAGGACATTTTTTATATCCTGCGACCTTTGAAATTAACCATATGTATATATTGGTTGTTTTCCCGGGTAAGCAACTGTCCTGTATAATTTGCGAACACAATCAGACTCAAGACAAATATCTATCTGTAAAATCTGAAGAATCACTACGTAACGTTAGCAAAAAAAAAAGCATTCGTACAAAAAAAAGTTTAATCACTTACCTTGATACTCGATGAATGTCTTCCTGTGATAAAGTTTCCTCGGCTACTGACTATAAATTCAAACCTCGAGCCGGTTCTTTTATACTCATTTTCCCGCCTAAACAAATCGAAAAACTAGTGCATTTCGTGCAGTTCCTAAAACGGTTGAGCGCTCTTTTTATTACAGTCGGGTATAAACAGAATGGGCTGAATATCCCAATGAAAAAAGTCTAACCATTAACTTTCTTTTTCGACGTGTAATAGTTTGTTTATAAAAGTAGAAATTAAATATTTGTTATAAAAATAGTTTTAACATGAATCATTTCTAATACATACTTAAAAAAAAGAAATTATACATGAATAACTTATGAACAGATGAATGTATCTAAATGTTTCTTCCAACTTAAAATTAAATATTTGGCCTTCTGTATACCGTACGAACTCCTTGGGACCATTTAAACTTGTTCCTTATATCAGGAAAGTGTTTTATCCATACAACATGTACATACATGTATAAGATAAAGAAAGAAATAAAACTCTGGAAGAGAACATTCGTTCGTTATATCCGGATTTTCGTTATATCAAGAGAAGTTATACACGATCTTTACTGCATATACTTTCGACACGGGAGAAATAGCATTTCTCTTTCATTCCTTGCTAAATAGACTGTTCCAAACAAAGCTAATCCAAAAAGTTTACTACAAAAATACCCTGACATTTTGAAAATAAGCCGCGATCTATTTTAATTTTCGTAAGGATTTGGTGGCTTATTTTCAAGACAGGCGTATTTTTTTTATCCGCGTTACGCATTCAATTATCTTCCATACATTTTTCGTATACAGCATTGTGATAGCTTCTGGCATAGAGAATTGTTTGTTCAAGTACAATATAACGATAATTTCACATTGGGTATTTTTAGCTCTGCAAAATAAATGGGTACATGTACCATAAGCAGATGCAAAAACAAATTTAAGAAAGCAATCAAGAAAAATAACACATTTTATTACACATCGGCATATACTACATGTATAAAACATAAACTTCGAAACTAAACACCTAAATCAAAGACAATCAACACCGGGGAGTATCACGTGGTCTCAATAGTACACTGTCCACACCAAATGGCTGCAGAAATCTTCACTTCGATCAAGAAATAAGGGGTAAGCTCATTGTTACTGGCATTTTAGGATATGCAGAATAGGCGCAAAGTACCCACATTATAACAAAGATTACTTACAAACTCTTTGTTTTTCCGAAGTTTTCTTGGTTTAGGCCTGAATCTCCATACAGATAATATTTGTTTAAGTACATTGTCTGAACAAACATTTAGTTTGGGTATTTCAGCGCTAAAAGCATATATAATGCACGATCTTCTATAAAATAATGATTTAATGTGTGAATGTATCCTTCGTGACAAGTTTCCAGTGTTTTTTTCGGTGTTTGAAAAAAAGTTATAGATTTTTTTCATAGCGTGTACAATGTCTGAACAAAATAATATGAGAACATTGTCTGAACGTTTTTTCTCAATGCATCGACCGACTCATTTATATTCATTTCTTTGTAGTTTGGAGCATCAAAGCAAGCATTTCGTTCCTGTCACGATTTTTAGAGATTGGAAGGTAGGAGTCGGGTACTATTTTTCTATTTCTAGAAAATTCAATACAATGTAAAATGTTTATTTTTAACACAGTTCAATATCTGGTCTTCACCGTCTGTGATTCATATTCTAATTTAACAATGTGAAAAAATTAGTTTATGTCGGTGCACTTGTGACATGCCATGAGAGTTTTAATACTCATTCGTTAATCAAACATATTATGTACTTAGACTATCTCTCCAATATGTGATAATTTTTTTAATCTGCTACTACACACAACCGATTCATGTATTATTTTACTGATTTCAGGATTTGAATGACATACATCTATCAGAATGGTACGTAGTTGTAAATTCTTATCGGTAATCGACGATTAAATGTCTGTTACTAGTCAAACATTTTCCTTGGAATACGGAATTCATTTCTTGAAAGAAGGGCAATTCATGAAAATTGCTCTATATCATTTGAAATGAGTGTCAAAGTACATGAATCATGTAGACAATGCAGTAAAGCCTGACTGTTAATGTAGTTTGTGCAGAACCGGAAAAAGTATATGACATGACGATAAAGCTTTTTTCAAATTACTGATATAAACATTTTAATGATATATGTTATGTATCTAAAAAAAATAATTTCAGGAATCTGGAAAGGCGTTGATCTGCCGACACTGTGTTAAAGGATATAAAGGCCGTTCAGGGCTTCATCCATGACGGAAAGGCACCCTATCGATGCTGTGGAAAGCTATATTTTAGCATGTCCAATATTCAGAGGCACAGGTTTGCAAAAGTATTTCCTTACTAAGTGTTTCATCAGGCAAATTTGATTAATCTTGACTACATGATGGCATGCATTAGAGCTACTAGTTTATCTGCGAATAAGTAAATTGTGGTATTATGGCGGCACATCATTAAAAGAACAAATATCAAACAGGGATTGTTCATATGCATTATTGTTATAATTCATTGATTGCTTATACCAGCGGTTGAAAACCAGAACAAGAAATATCAATACGACAATGATGTGCATGTTATGCTGGATCTTTTGTTAGTTTTTTCTAAGAAGCAATTGATAATACACTGAACAATAATTCGATGCACATTCAGAAAACCATACCAATACAGTCGTCGTTTTTTAAACAGTTTAAATCATTCATACACCATGGTATGCTTTTCCGAGGTTTCTTCACACCCGTAACTCCTTTGTAGAAAAACGGGGAGTTTGTATTACTGTCATGTTTTGGTTGACTTAGATCTGATAAGTTTATATCATTATATTGTAATAAGCCCGCGACCTGTAGTATAAACTACATGACCCGAAAAATCTACGTTTGTAAACCATGCAATAATTGTTGAAAGAAAGGGTGTTTTGGTCTGCAAAATAAAATAGCATTGCTAAGCCAAATTGAGATGCTATCTAAAATGATACTGTGGTCAAAAGTTTCAGCCGGTATAATACACGCATATGTTTTTGTTGCAATGTCCAGTGGCCTAATATTCAATACATCCAAATCTGAATAAATCTCCCAAAATTCATACAACACTGCGTTCTTTCCTTACACTTTCTCCGAATTCATCATATACTTTACTAAGTAAAATGATGTTCTGCTAACCCGGATTCGTACGTCCAGAATCTGTATTCCCAAGTTTAGGTATAAGTAGCCTAAATACATTTCCATAGACTTACATTTAAAGGTTTTCTGCCGATGCGACTACCCAAAATCTCACCGACTGCTAACTTGAATGCACGTTATTTTGTAGAATCATCCTAGTCCCACATAAAAATAACAAAATTTATACATGTGATCCAATACTTTATGCCAGTAATTTGGAGTTGAATGACACCAACCCCATTTCGTGGCAGTTTTAGTGGTCACCGACCAAATATGTCAGTATTTTTAAATACCAAATACTTTTATATCCAGATTTTTCCCTTCATATTTCGTTTGTGATCTATCATCTAGCGATTATTTCAAAAGAATTTTTCCAGTATGCATCCACTTAGTTTCAGTCAATCAGCAATCAAACACATAGTGTAGGTCCGCATGTTCCCTAGACAAAATAACCTGCTTCCGGTTTTCACCGATTTAGGCTTCTCATACCAAGAGGGATTGTACCTGACAAAAGACTCCATCGGTAGAATGAAATCATCAGGCACTTTTTCTGTTGTAAACATTTGGTGTATGATATGAGGAATTCTTGAAGTCCCGTTCTCAACTGTCGGAAATTCGACTTCTTCTGTTGACTAAAAAATATAATACTTCGTCTTATTTAAATATTCTGCTCGTAGTCTTGATAAACTGTCAGACTTATCATCAGGTACACCGTCTACACTTCGATCCTCTTCGAATTTTTCTACCGTTAAAGTCAAGAAGAAATTATGTTACGTACAGCGAAATAAGTATGTTTTATATTGAAATGAGTAAAACTTTAAATATTTAGTAGACTTGTTATTGTTATCATAATGTATTATTATTATTATTATTATTATTATTATTATTATTATTATTATTATTATCAAAGTTATCATCATTATTATTATTTATTATCATCATCATGATGGTACGAAAAGGTTTAGGAAATTAGCGTTTTTAAAAAAAATGGAGATATTTAAGTCAGAGTACGTCCAAGGTATTTTTTTACCTCACCAGAAGGTAAAATTTTTCATTTCCTTGTTAGTCAGAATGTCAGAACGTCCAAATTTACGCATTTCAAGGTTTTAACAGAACATTTATGAAGAACAAAAAAAACATTTCTGAAGCTAAATTTACCATTTTTAGCTCGTCTGATTTTTGAAAAAAAATGACGAGCTATTGTCGTCACTTGATTGTCGTCGTCGTCGGCTTCGTCGTTGTCGTCGTCGTTGTCGTTGTCGTCGGCGTTGGTTAAGTTTTGCGTTTAGGTCACTTACATGGAAACTATCAAAGCTATCACTTTGAAACTTGGACAACTTATTCATCTAAAACCCTTCTTCACATTGTATGCTTAAGATGCTGAGTGTGACCTGTGTTTTGGGGTAAAAAAACATGAATTTTGATGGATTTTGGTTGATTTTGAGAATTGGACATAGGTTTATCATTTTTTGTTAGATTGATTTCAAATTTTCACAAACAATTAATGGATAATGTACTCCAACATAATCAAATGGGTTTGTGAGTCATACATTGAGGTGGGGGTGGGGGAGGGGGGCGATATTTTAGTATTTTTGGACTTAGTCAGTTTTAGCTAGTCTGATTTTTCAAGTTTTGCGTTTAGGTCACTCACATGCAAACTATCAAAGCTATCACTTTAAAACTTGGAATACCTGTTCACTATCAAATGTACTATAGAATGAAGGAAGAGTTTTACAAGTTATATAACCCTGTTAGTATTTTGACTGGATTATTGCCCCTTCTTAACTTAGAAAGTTTAACACACACCATTTTTGTAACAGTGAACATAATGCAACCAAACTTGGTGTATAAGACGTATTTATGAATATCTTTAATTGAATTGTATTTTGGGGCTCCTGGGGTCAAAAGGTCAATGTTACTAAAAATAGGAAAACTGTAATATATTCAATATCTTTAGATACAGTTGACATAATGTAACCAACTTTTATTTGCAGTAAGTATTTAAGAAGATATTTGATGGGTTGTGTTTTAGGGCTCCTGGGGTCAAGGTCACTGTAGCTAAAAATAGAAAAATGGTAATTATTCAATATCTTTAGTTACAACTGACATAATGTAACTAAATTATTAAGTGTGTAATACATATAAATAAAAACATTTATTGGGATTGTGTTTGGGATCAGTGGTCAAGGTCAAGTTTTTTTCTAAAACTAAAAATTTTCGAACTTAGTTGTGCATTTAATTATTGTGAACACAGTTAGTGTATAGTTATTAATTACAAAAACCTCTTTTGGGTGTGTCAGGGTCAAGGTCAAGGACACTGTTACTTAAAAAGTAATCCGTAAAAGGATAAACACGGTTCGGCACCCCAGGCGTGGTACTCTTGTTTATAATTATTTTTGTGAAATATTTATTAGTTTAATTTCCACCATACAGAACAAACAAAGTAACATTAAAAACAGTAATCCAAATGAGAGGATTGACTTACTTTCATAGAGTTCTTATGAAAGAAATTTCCTGTAAAAGAACTTACTTTCATCCTTTTTTAAATGTTTTAAATTCATTAACTGATTTCCCCAGTGTAAACACAAACCGAAGGCATTTAACATACAATATACCAGAAAGGACTTTCGTATAAATTTGAATCCGCCTGTCCCCATTTCTACGTTACACATTAGAATACTTCTGTACTTATTAAAATATTATACCAGTGACCAGAGGCAATTGCACTAGTTTTACTTATAAATTTATAGGGTTTCCGATATCTACTTAAAAATAAACTCAATCAATATTGAATGTAAATGTAATTCAACTTAACAGACTTATGTTTGCACTGTGTTATATAAAAACATGTGTCTAGAAATGCTTAGAAAATTGTAATAGTAAAATTTTCAAGGTTTAAAATCCATACTTGTGTTGAAATCAATCATATCTCTTAAATCAATGAGAAAAAATAAACAAAATCTCAAATTGAAAACTAATTTTTACACCGTCTTTAACCTATGGCTCCACTTCGTTTTGGAGGCGAGTTAAAAAAATTAAGTGAAAATTCCGAGTTGGCGCTAACGATCGTAACTGGACAAAAATGAAAACAAATCAATAGGTACAGTTTAGTTAGGACAACATGACAGTGACACAGCACGAGAGTCCAGTAGTAATGTTTATATTCATCGAATAATGTAAGGATTAAATCTTTTCATGTAAACAAGAACTATCTTTTTGTACAATAACTTTTGTCTACGACCCCACATTTAATCAACCATTACATCAGTTTTCCGTCAACGTACAGCAATAAAATTTCACACACAAGTTCACATTGAAATACTCTTGGAATACATGTAAAATAATTGAACATTTCTTTTCACATTTACGTACATCTGCACTTAAACACAGCGGAAGTTACTTATTTTGTTCAGTATATATTAATTTTGAAGGATAATAAAACTTTAGGTAGACGGGGTTGGGACATGGGATCTCTTGATGAGATTTTTATTTGGTCAAGATTATATGAAAATATTTCAAGGGGTTTAGGAGTTATAGAGCGGACACGAATGTCGATCGATACTTAAATAACCCTTTTGTCAAAAAAGGTCAGACACATAATAGTAAACGGAATGAAGGTACTATGACTTTTGTGTCATTTAATTAAACCATAATTTGTGGGTTCGTTCTGACGGACGGACGGACGGAGAAAGACCATTCCTATATCCCCCCATGCTTTGCAGCCTTGGATAATAAAAGTGCGAACTACAATAATACAGAAAATATTGAGCTGGGTTTGCGTAAACAGCAGAAAACTTTGTATGGTTGCTTCTGCTGTAGACACCACTGTCCACCACAGCTATCACTGAATGGACAAGTCATCCAGTGACGTCACTGTCAAAATTTAGTGGCAGGATACCGGTAATATCACTCCGTCTGGCTCAACTCGTCTTTAAATCGCCTTCCCTATATAACTATATAAAACATGAGACCCAGCGGAAGGGGTCAACTTTGACCGGGGGACATGATTTGAAGAGACTTCAGAGAACCACTAGAAGATGCTACAAAATCTCGAAGAGTTGGGCCTTGCGGTTAAAAAGGTAGTGCACAATTTTTTTCAGTGGGTGGGATGCATTGTAACACCGGAATAATTTTTCTTCTCCGTCGCACTGACACTTTAAATAGGAATTTACATGCCAGGAGACTTGCAGTATGTATACCACCACCCCACCACCACCAACTCCCCACCGCCTCTTACTCCACCCCACAACCTTATTTGAGAAATTGACTGTAATTTCAATGTATATACTCGCCGGATCGTGTAGACACAATAAATGGCTATTTTGTACATGTACTCGTACGTTGCATGTAAAATATATTCGGAAAAACAGGATTTTGGACCAAAAAATAAGGATAGTTTGACTTTGGTGACTGAAAATCGAGATTTTCGCCAACTTATAAACGTTCTAGAGACTACAATTTATGGAATTTTGTTCCGATAATTCGTGCAAACGGTAGTCTCAACATTTCTACTGGTAACTACATTGCCCGATTTTTGAAAGTTCAACAAAATGATTTAAAACAAAATTTACAAAAATCATACTCACATTTCTTGTTTATTTGCTACAACCCCACCACCTCGGAAGTGTGCTCCCCACAATTTCTTTGCATCTCATTTTGAGGTGGTGGGGAGAGTTAACCACCCGTGTAAACATAGTTTACACGACTTTCACACTCTTGTTTGGTTTTACTGTATCAAACACAGGCTCTGGTCCAGTTCTATATTTATCTTTTATTGGCATATTTAATATTCAAAACATGTTTTATCTACTATATATACGTTATTCTAATGAAAAATCAACTATTATACGAGTATGTCGATTGTGGTGTAAACTATGTTTTAGCTCATTCTGTCACAGTCTTTATTCGTCAACGAGCAAGAAAAATGTTTAAAACTGTATCCGTTGTTCATAATAATTGACTAATTTATAGTTTTCTTTACATGAATTATCAGTGTTAGAATACTACAATATTATGGCATCATTAAAGGAAAAAATGAAAATTTAAAAAACATGCACCCCATCCACTGAAAAAAAGTAGTGCGTGCCTTAACAAGATTTTTATAATTTTCTTATACAGTCAAACCTGTGAACAAAGACCACTGTTGGGTAACTACAAATGTAGTCTTTGTTTGCAGGTGGTCTTTATTCACAGGTGTGTCTACTATATATGAATAGCGCACGGCAATCTCCCTGCTGAGATCCACAGTCGAATGCTACACCAGATATCTAAACTCTGGGGACTTGCAGTTTTTACGATTTTCCATACAACTCGTGTAAAACAAGTGACTACCTGGGCGGGACCAATATTGACCTTAAGGGTAGGGGTAGAGAACTACTGGGACAAAATTCAACAAAGATTATTTCTACCTGTGGCGGTCATGCTGTACCGTCAACCGGAGCCAGTTGAACGAATTTACCAGAGAGGTTAATGTCAGGATGATTCTGGCTGTGTTTGATTAAATTCCATGAAGCGATTTATGTCAAGTAATCATCTGAAGTAATTGCAGATAAAGTGTGACGGACGAACAGAGATACAAACATCGATCCTAAAAGCTTACCCTGAACAACTGGCTCAGGCGAGTTGAAAAAAGTTGAAAAGTTGAAAGCCGGAGACAAATTATTTCTATTGAGCGTCACGGCAAGCAGGGACTTGAGGATTAGAACAGCAATTTTGTTAAATCAGTGACGTCGGACGTTAAGTGATCCTAGGATCATTCCGAGCCAAAGTTTGGACGGAAGGACGATTTTGATGTGTATGCCTGTCTAAGAGGAGAGATAATTACTTTTTACCCGACTAGAATTGAATCGACTTTGTTTCTAACAAAGGAAGTGATCAGACTAGTTTTTGAAGTGCGTGTTTATTATTGTGGTATATTAGAGATGAAATCACTTAACGTAGACGTGTGGGCACTCATTGTTTATGATGGTAATAAGTAACAAGAGCTGTCCATAAGACAGCACGCTCGACTATTGTGGGTGTTTGCTAATAAAACAAAACTTTTATCAGTATAATAGCAAAACAAAATTCTGCTAACTATTAAGTATAAACTAGGAAAGTTGAATCATAAAAAAAGTCAAAATCTATAACTATAGATTTAATTTTTGGTAAATTAATTGTTTGATACAAATTTACCCTGAACACTATTGCAAGATTTGATATAACTACCATAAGTGGTTACTGTGATATGTGCATGATAGTACCTTGCATGCAAAACTTTACCAAATTTTCAAAGTCAAACAAGGGCCATAATTTGCACTAAATTTAAACAAGAGTTATCTGTCTTGACTGTGTGGCACCTCTTAAGACATTAAAAAAGTTTCAAGTCAATATCATAAGTGGTTACTGTGATATGTGCATGATAGTACCTAGCAGGCAAAACTTTAACCAAATTTTCAAAGTCAAACAAGGGCCATAATTAGTACTAAATTTATACAAGAGTTATCTGACTTGACTGTGTGACAACCCTAGAGACATTAACGAAGTTTCAAGTCAATATCATAAGTGGTTACTGAGATATGTGCATGATAGTACCTAGCAGGCAAAACTTTAACCAAATATTCAAAGTCAAACAAGGGCCATAATTTGTACTAAATTAGACCTGCAGGCAAAACTTAACCAAACAAAAGTCAAACAAGGGCCATAATTTGTACTAAATTTTTACAAGAGTTATCCGACTTGATTGTATGACACCCCTAAAGACATGAACAAAGTTTCAAGTCAATATCATAAGTGGTTACTGAGATATGTGCATGATAGTACCTAGCAGGCAAAACTTTAACCAAAGAAGCAACGCCGACGCCGACGTACAAGTGACTGTAATAGCTCTCCATATTCTGCGAATAGTCGAGCTAAAAACGAAGTGATCTTAATGCCGGCGGTTGAAATGTAGTTGTTTATCATGTACTGACTGAAAAAGCGAAAAGTGAAACTCGTGATCAGCCAGCTGATCTTGGTCTGCACTAGTCACAGAGGCAAAATGAGACGCCTGTATTAAGGTAGGCCAATTCAGATAGCTATGTCATGGTATAAAATTTCATAGTAGTTGGAGGTACTAACGCTGAAAGGATATTAGGCGTAGAGTTTAGGCATAAAGCTTCAACTGTGAAAAGACATTTGCATAAAGACTCCAGTAAGAAGACAGTAATTTCAAGACTTTAATATGTATCTATAAATATACATATAACATTGAATTTAATCTCATCCAATTCACAGTAGACACATCAGAGCCGCCAGGAAGGAAATGAGCAGGCCTATTCCAGACACTGAAAATTGAACGTGATTAATTAGTGGAAAAAAGCTGAAACAAAATAATGTAGAATGTAATTCAAAGTGTTTCCTGTGGTTCGAGTTATTGATATTGCTTACATGAAATCACTAATGTCTCATAAAATCAAAGTTATTGTACTGACCACGTCTTCTTTATGCAAGAAGGTTCGGAATATAGGGATCTAGTACCAGTCCAGGAACAATGGTTAGGTAAAAAAAAACGTTGAAAGCACCTGTTTTACAATTTTTGCAACTTTGAAATTATTTTAATCTTTTAAGTACATTTGTAAAATTTAAAATAAAGTTCCACGATATTTATCTATACACCTCAGTGTGACCAAACTGTAAAAACACCTAGATTTCAGCAAGAGGGATAGACCAATACGTAAGAGCACAGAAATATGTGGTAGTCAAGTATACGTAAATTTTATCGAAGGTAATCGAATTTGAAAATGATGAACTCACATTGTGTAGCACTACTTGTATCCGGTACATTAATGTGCAAAACTCTGGCAACGCTGGTCTTGTAGGCACCAGTATCATGAGGTTGAGAACTTCTCCTTTTCCTCTTAAGGAGACAGGCAGTCTGAAATATTTGTTTATATGCTAATGATACTGAAGGTAAGCATGACTTGTTCGCACGTCATAGACAAGAACGGCTTTGGTCTGTTAGCATATTATTGGATATTAAAGCTCGCATTTAGGTTATATGTTTAATTTAAATTGATATCTGTCGATGCATTGTTGCATCATTTGAAATGACCAGGTTCCATTCTAAATAGGCTGCTTGTATGATATAATGCACGTATGAAGTTAGGAAAATAGATGCGAGACATTTTACTTACATCGCATGTGCCATCGTCGTAGGGACAAACTAAAAGGTCACATTCCAGGTAGACATTATCGTTGTTGTAGAATTTGAACGCCTGGATCGTTGCAGAGGCTTCTGTATTGGCGGCATTGGTGGTGAACGTTGTAATGAGCTCAGATTCAGTAGAGCACCTGTTATATAAGATTTCACAGTCATTCGCCAAAACATATTTTAACAAAGAGTTAGATGAATAAATGTAGAAACATAATTGTTTAATTTAGTTTACAAAATCTAATAGTCGTGTGTTCTACTTAGAATCTTAAGATATTACATTGTAAGAATTGTTTACTGACTTGGGTCATATATTTTGGATATGACGTATGTAGGATACGAAATGAACTGATCACTTAGAAATAAATGAAATTTTAAGTCGACTATACGACAGTTGTGTAGGTGAACTGCTGTTAAAGTATGTGATAAAGGTTTAGGTATTGTAACTGCAGAACTTGACGTTCTGTAAGATTACCCATGATCGAGTGTCTAAAAACGTGAGATAATAACTAATCTAACATACCAGTTCGAGATGAGTCCAAGAGAATTTGAGGTAGAGGTTGAAATTCCTGGGTATGCTGTGCATGATGTAATTTGCAGTGTGTAGTTCACTGAAATATAACGAATACGATTTAATCTTTTCGTACGACAAGTAGCTAAACGAGACTTCCAATCGCAACACTGCCCTTTTCCTACCTTCATTTCATTATTAACCCTTCCAATATCTGCCAGCTTATTTTAGCTATCTATGCACTAAAGCTATTTTGTCTTGTATTTATGAATGTAGATACTTCCGTTACACGAATTTCAAAATGATCATGTGATACAAATTTCATACGGAAGAGAATTTTAAGAGTAGGTTTCCTAAGATAGAGCATGAATGCAATCAGCCATGGTAATTCTACGTATAAACCTAGAATTAAAATTCTCTGCCATACCATCTGTACCACTGGATAATTTCGAATTTTGTTCAACGAAAGTATCTACCCAACGTCTTCGTAAAGGACAAATCGTGTATAAATAGCTAAAAGTAAGCTGGCAGATATTGGAAGGGTTGACGAATAAGGAAAAGAGCAGATGGTGTGTTCGAAGTTTCGTCTATTATATTTGTCCAGAGTTGTGAATTAAAACGATTGTTGCACAATTTGTACTAAAAATAAACTGACCTTACATCAGTACTACATCGTTTTTATTCGAATAATGGAAATGGATTTGTCACATCAAAATGAAGGGAAGTAATTTGCCGAACAGATCTAAAGGTAAGAGTTATCTGCTTTTGTTTCAGATTAATTTAAAGGTTTTGAATTGTGGTTCAGATTTTTATCGCTTGTTAGCAAGATTGCCATCTGTACATTTACTATGCACCAAGATGTACAGAAGAAACAGTAGAAGCTTTCTGTAGTAATGTTTGTTTAAGTAAGTAGTTCTGTTACACATCATACTTCGAAATACATGTAGAAACAAGAGCTGTCCCTCACAAGTGACGAATGCCCCCGAAAGAGGTGCCTCACAGTCTGTGTCCTCTCCATGTGCTCAATAAATGTGCTATGTAATTTTAAAATCCTTCCATGCATGACAGAGTAATCATGCATACAGTATTCCATTACTTTAAACACTAAGTGTGACCTTGACCTTTGAGGTAGGGACTTGGGTCTTGCACGCGACACATCCGCTTGATGTGCTAGACATTTTTGCCAAGTTATTTTAAAATCCTTCAAAGCATAATAAAGTTATAGTCCGGACACAAATGTATGCATATATACAGGATTCCATTACCTATAAACTCTAAGTGTGACCTTGACCTTTGTGGTAGGGACGTGGGTCTTGCACGCGACACGTCGTCTTGATGTGCTAGACATTTGTGCCAAGTTATTTTAAAATCCTTCAATGCATGACAAAGTTACAGTCCGGACACGAATGTGTGCATATATGCATATATAGAGGAATCCATTACCTTCAAACTCTAAGTATGACCTTGACCTTTGAGCTAGGGACATGGGTCTTGCACGCGACACGTCGTCTTGATGTGCTAGACATGTGTGCCTAGTTATTTTAAAATCCTTCAATGCATGACAAAGTTACAGTCCGGACACGAATGTGTGCATATATAGAGGATTCCATAACCTTCATACTCCAAGTGTGACCTTCACCTTTGAGGTAGGGATGTGGGTCTTGCACGCGACACGTCGTCTTGATGTGCTAGACATGTGTGCCAAGTTATTTTAAAATCCTTCAATGCATGACAGAGTTACAGTCCGGACACGAATTTGTAAGTGGGGACGCACGGACAGACGGACAGACGGACGGACGGACAGACGGTGCGATTTTAATATGCCTCCCTTCGGGGGCATAAAAAGCCAAACCTTTGTATCTAAAAAATGGAAGTTCAATGCAAAATTCCAGCAATTCATTTGAATGCTCATAGTCGTGTAACTATAATGAGTTTTTGAATACTCATAACATTTGTTTTAATTTCACTACAGGACTAAACATGGCAATGATAAGTTTCGAGTACAATTAATTTAAATATATGAAATTAGGCTATTTTATCGATGGTAGTATAAAAAATTGGATTTCATGACGGGGATCACTTCACATGAACCTTATTTAATATCAGGCAAAGCTTTCGATTAAATCGCGCACTTCGTGTAAGTTTTATAGAAGTCGACTGTTTGAATAGATCTACATGTTCCACAATAATATCTAGTTATATTATTAATGTTATTTCATTTCTGCAAAGTTATAAGATCTGAAATAGTGCTAGAAAGCACATAAATATAAAACATGTATAAAGTCAGCAACAGTTCGTTGCAGAAAACTGTTCAACTTACGTGGGAAGACGATTGTCCATTCGACGGGATCTCCAACATCAGCGCTTGATACATTCAAATTGGATGTGATGTCGTATGTAACATTTAATTCCGTTTCTTCTTCAAAAGCAATACTGCAAAGGAGGAAGCATTGTGATGTATATAAACAAATCTTAGACTACATGTTATTAGAAAATTGTAAGATTAACCAGTATTCGTGACTGGAGTATAAAATTTAATTAGGCAATTCGCATGTATCCGATATAACCAGAAAATGTTATTTTGTAAACCGGTCTACATACAGGTATACGGTTTTCTGAAATTGGTATTATAGAAGTATATCTATAGTAACAATGTATACGCCGTTTTATTTACAAGTTCAAAAAAGTCGGGGTTCACAACTCGTTTGTATAGCCTGAATGTGACGGCTGAGCTACGACCTTTATGTTTTCTTAAGTTTTTATCGTTTTACAATAAGTTACAAATACATTTTCGCCTAAGTGCTTGAAATGTAGTGAAAGATTTGTTGAACAGGATAGAATTTCATTTACATTGTATTGCGACGGCTGGACGATCTTTTAAGAAGAAAAGAAAGTTATTATCTGAATTTAAATGCGCAAGGTTAAATGAAACTAGCATGAGAATAGAGCAGAAATGGAGATGCGGGGTGAAATCAGATTTAACATGCATCAGTTAATAAAGCTGTACTCACATAGCAGTGAAGTTGTTGGCGATGCTATCTACTACACCAGAAGAACTGATTTCGAAGCATGTGATGTTCAGAATCTCGACATCTTTTCCGCCTTGAATCTGCTTATTTTCCATGCCAGAGTATGTACTAAATGTGAAGTAGATCGGTTGATCCTGCAAAGAGGGAAATAAACTTTATCCTGCATCGAAAAACGATTGCATGTAATTTTGTGCGAGTGAGTATTGTATTAGGAGAAATAGTTAGACTTGTTATATGGTTGTAATTGATTGATTTAGGTTCAGGGAGATATTGCAAAACTTATATAAATAACGTAATTTTTTGTTATATGTTCATCGTACTGGCGTAAGCAGGTTAGCCGCCGGTAAATGGCCAGGAATTTGGTTTATCGCCCAGAGGGATTTAGTTACGAAATATAAATTGTATTGTTAGACTGAGGAAGGTAATGCTGAGATAAAATTTGACCTCTTGACTGAAAAAAGATAATGGATATTACACTATTTCAAATGTACAGAATTTACAAAATGCAAGGAAT
>JAFMSR010002092.1:0-24912 GCA_022818135.1 Saxidomus purpurata | reverse complement strand
GACCGACTTATCCCCCCCGAAGTTCACCTTGCCTAACCATGGTGACACAGACTGTCACACTATTTGCAATGACTACAAAGGTCGTTATATCAATTTCACATATTGTGGCTCATATCTGTTTGCAGGTTTGACAAACTACACAGTACATACAGCCAGGTTGACGTTGAAGCAATAAATCTTAATGGTATACCTTTTACTTACGCTATTTTCTCTTCATTTAGATTGTTTTTATAGTCTGGGCCGACCCTGGGATATCTACCTGGGTGAACTTGCCGAGACTTCTGACATGCGCAGGTTGAAGAGACAGATGCAGATACAAGGGAATCCGCGTACCAGATCATAAAGTTCTTTAATGAATAGATCCCTTGGTTCTTTTACGTGCCCGGTGTATAGCACCGATACACGTGAGACTACCCCGGGGTTTCTAACCAGTTCATCTTTAGACAGGTGGGAAACACTGAAAATGGTTTCTGAAATTTCCACTGCCCCAGCCGGGATTCGAACCGGGGACCTCCGGATTTTAAGCGTTCCGACGTAATGTTATACGACAAACTAACGCAACATTTTTATACCCGCTATAATGACAAAAATTAATCTGCAATCATACGTTTGTGGAATTATTTAAAACTTTTAAAACCCAATCAACGCTGTTTTAAGAAGTCTGACAAGGGACGCATCAAAGTGGTCACGTAAAGTCAGTGGTCACGTAAAGTCGGTGGCTATCAATTCAGATGTATATAAAATTGAAAATGACCAATCGGGTTATTGTTTGCGTTGGGAAGATCACTGGTGTTCAACTGATTAAAATGTTCGAGCACAGCTATTGCCCCTTTATAAGTTTGAGTGATTTTATGCCGTAGTTTCTCCAATATTTTTAGGGTCCGGCTGGTTCACGACAGATCCCTTTGAGATCACAGAGAGGTTTGGCGGCCAATGGAAAACTTCCACGTTCCAGGCAGGGGACGTTCTTATATTTGGGATGAAGTAAGGGAACTACGTACATGTATATATGGGATCTGACTAACATGTATAAGCAATCTGGAAAACATTTCTGCGCTATCGACCATTATCCTGCTATTGTTCTCAAATGGACCCGTCCATTTTCTAATCTGGACGGTGCCGTTAGTTGATAAAAGGAACGCTCATTGAGATAAAATATTTACAGAATAACAAACAGTGCAGATCATGATCATCGATATTTAGACTGCAAGATATGCAGACTGGTTATGACCAGCCGTGGTCGCACAGGCAGTATCTCTTACCGCCAGTATGGTTGGAGATTTTAAAACACAAATTCATATCTACGCGGATAAGGCGCAATGGGGTAGCTCTGGCACGGACTCTTGAACTTAGAGGTTTTCGGTTTTAATTATTTAAATGGCGAAATGCACTGCAAAGCAATACAATGCAGTACAATAAAATACAATACAATGCAATGCAGTATAATTAATACCAATACCATACCATACCATACCATACACCAATGGACACAATTCTACTTTCAATTACTATAAAAGTTAAAGTTAGCTCATTTAATTGTTTCATAGCAGGGTTCGAGTAAGATTCTGAATTAAATCATCATAGAAACTGCGCCCAAAATCTTCCCTAGTTTTTTTGTTTTCTTTTTTTTTTTTTTTTTTTTTTTTTTCTTCTTTTTTTTTTTTTTTTTTTTTTTTTTTTAACTCAAAAGTTTTTTTTTTTGTTTCCTTTTTTTTTTTTTTTTACTTTCCATTGTAGGTTTCACTCTCTTACTCTTTTTTCCCTTTCGATTTTTTCCTTTTCTACTCTCTTTATTTAACTCTCTCTCTCTTTTTTCCCTTCTTTTTTTAAGTGTCTCTTTTCTTTTTTTACACTCTTCTCTTTCCTTTATTTTTATTTTTCTTTTTTTTCTTTTTTTAAATTAACTCTCTCCTTTTTTATAACTCCTCTAAAACTTTAACCTTTCTTTTCCTTATTTTTTCCCTTTAATTTTTATTTGGTTTTTAAGGATTTCATTTTCCTTCTTTTTCGACCCCTTGTTATATTTGTACTGAAATTTCCCTGACGTCAAGCCCAAAAATTTACTGTTTTTAACTGGTCAATAACTTTTTGCATGGCCTCTATCTTTTCTGTTTTGTTTTCAGAACAGTTCACATGTCTACAGCAAATTTAACAGATCTTGTGAGAATCAGCTGTGATACAAGGTAAGAAAAGTTTCTGATTAATGCTTGAAAACAACTTGTTACTCAATGATAAGGTGTAGAAATAGAATTAAATACCGCTCAGACCTTCAACGTTGAAATGATCCCACTGAATACACTTTAAAAAAGGTGTAATTATAACTTGAGTTGGTGGTGAAATATTTTCGGTCTTCTATAAACGTGGCTCATTCTTTTTGTTGAGCCGCCGTATCCTCAGGAGCGTAGGGTTCGATCCCCACCAGTGCCATGGTGGTATAGTGTCCTTAGTGTCCTTACGCAAGTCGCATCAATTTCATAGTGCCTCCCTCTTTTCGAGGGTGATTCCATCTGGGGAGAGTTTCGGGAAAGATTAATCCAAGTTGTAAGTACTTGTTTCACAATCGAGAATAACTTTGAAGTTTTACAGTAGTTTTTGAAATGTACTACTTTCAGTAATTGCCTGTACAATAAGCGAAACACGCCCAATTACATCCATTTGACCTCATGCATACGCCATTCAATATAGTTCGATGAAATTCAAGTAAATCAAAATATAAAACCATCAGAAACAGTACAACTGTGTATATATCATTTGATGAAGAAATACGGTTTTGGCGTTTTATTTACAAAATACTGTACAAATTAAATTTTATCAAACAATCATTATTCTATTTTCTGAGCTTGAAAACATACACGCACGTAATTTTACCTGACTGTTTAATTAATTATAAACTTGATTTTTCGGCAGAGAAGTGCCTGGTATTAAACTGCTTAAATAGTGCCTTTTCCTACCTCAGTTTTCGCAAGCTGACATCTCTCGAACTCGCCTTCCATCAGTATGTCAATACTTTGATTTTTGTCATAGCCTCGATTTGTTTCCCTGTATTACCCTTTTTTGTTGCTCTATACCATGCTACCAGCTGGTAAAACCCTCTTTTATATCCTTTAGCTTATACTTAGCTGACCTTGAAAATCGTTATAACCGAGCTAACAAACATAGAAAATCGTTATAACCGAGCTAATAAACATAGAAAATAGGTACACGGGAATTACTACGTTAAAGTCGATTTTTTGGCTGAATCCAAATTCGTTTTAAACGCATGAGAGTTTATGTTTCGTAATATCCGAGTTCGCTATTAGTGAGCATCACTGTATAGAATTTTTTAAACAATTTACTTTCAGATGGCAGCCTGCAAAAGAACCAGCAGATGGTAGATATGTTGGAGACTTAAAACCGATTGCAAAGTTTGGTTTACACGCCGCAGACAGCGATAAGTCAATCAGAGTAACTATGGAAGAGCTAAAAGCAAAATGGGGATTTCAGTGATTGAAAACCAGAAGAAAATACTGCGAGATTTAATAATAACTACGGATTTAGTTTGAGAAAGTGAAAGTTAGTTTGTTTTTTTCGGAGGACCAAGGCAGTGGTGGGAATATATTTGCTATATATAAGCGCCGTGATAGTACATTAAAAACGGCCGTTGTATGATGAAACGTGTTTTAGATTTATTTTGATATAGACAAAATTACTAACAGTCCTTCCTGCCTGTTTTTTTCTGGGTTGAAACTTAATGCAAACAAAGACGTAGTATTTACACCTAGCGTAATATGTGTCAAGTTTTATCAAAATCTGACAAAATTTATGCTTGGCTGTTATCGTCAAAATTAGCACTTTTACACACCATTCATCAACATATCATTCCGGAGTACTAACGCCAACGCCGGTGAAACTCGTCGCAAATGTCAAAATTACAAAACTGTTACTGTAAATCGCATTGAATTTGCGAGGCATAGAGTTTGCGATTTTTTTATCTCCGGGTAAGTTCACGAGACCGTGAATTCGCGGACAAGCGATCCCGCCTTCCCTGTACGTTTCCAGAAATCGTTCATTTTAAATAAGTGAAATGATTTCGCGAACGAGGGCTCTCGCAAAAATTGCGAAATGAAAGTTCTCGCGAATATTCCATGATTTACAGTAACCCTCTAATCAGTCATTGCAGTGGATTTCAGAGCCGTCCGGCGTTATAAAAACCAAACCAGTCGTGTTTATGTGAAGTTTTCAAGTGCATATGCGAGAGACGAAACAAATTGATACAGCCCAAATTGCCCAGTACAAGCATATGAATTAATATTCTAACATGACTTACGATTTGCCTCTATAGATACGAGGAGTAGAAAACATGAGGTTTTATTATGCCATAAACAACACGCAGGCCGATATACGCCGTCAAAAATGACGTCATATTGTGCCGCATGACGTTAACTAAATAAATAAATAACCGCGAAAAAACTAACGATTTGCATTTATTCACCTTTTGTAATATCTGGTCATGTTAGAATCGAAATATCTTCCTTTTCAGCGTTGTTATCGTCTAATAAACAACTCTGTGTCGTTCTAATGTGCAGTTATAAACCACCAAGGACTCTAAATCATTGTCTATTAGACGATGAACACTGCTTGAAAGGATATTATTTCATAAATAATTTATAGCCTATTAAAACTTGATAATGTGTAATATGAAATATGTAATATGTGCTTGTCTGGCATTTGCCGGAAAATTGTCTGCTTCCGTGAATATAGAATGTCACTTTTGCAAATATCGAAAAACTAGATGCCCGCGTGCAACATGTCGAGCCGCCAGCTGTCAAAAGGGCTAACTCCTTACCAAGAAGAGATAGGTAAAAAAACATCTAAATATCGGATGTAACATGCATGTTGTACCACAGAAAAGTGGTCTCGATTTTACTCTACGGCAAGTAATAAAAAACAAGGGTAGCTCATGGTGGTGAACATTTGTGCCAAGTTACATCAAAATCCCTCCATGCATAAAGAAGAAATGCTCCGGACAAGGATATTCTTGAATTTGACCTTTAACCTCTAAGTGTGACCTTGACCTTAGACCTAGGGACCTGGTTTTTGCGGATGACACTCCGTCTCATGGTGGTGAACATTTGTGCCAAGTAACATCAAAATCCCTCCATGCATGAAGAAGAAATGCTCCAGACAAAGTCATTCTTGAATTATTCTTGCATCTGACCTTTGGGCTCTAAGTGTGACCTTGACCTTGGAACTAGGGACCTGGTTCTTGCACATGACACTTTATCTCATGATGGTGAACATTTGTGCAAAGTTACATCAAAATCCCTCCATGCATGAAGTAGATGAAGTAGATATGCTCCGGACAAAGTCATTCTTGAAGTTGACCTTTAACCTCTAAGTGTGACCTTGACCTTAGACCTACGGACCTGGTTCTTGCGGATGACACTCCGTCTCATGATGGTGAGCATTTGTACTAAGTTACATCAAAATCCCTCCATGCATGAAGAAGATATGTTCCGAACAAACTAAACTCGGACGCACGCACGCACGCACACACATACACCGAACTGCCATTTGGACAACTATATCGAGCTCTCGCAAGCCGGGGAGGGGGAGGGGGAAAGGGTCATTGTTGAATGTTAACTAGGTCCTAATGATAACTCCGTCTAAATGAGCTAATACAGTTAAAATATCTTTATTGCTAAATCCTAGTCGGAAATACAAGTGGATCAGATGGCCGACTTCAAACATCATGCAATGTCAAAACCATGAATATGAAGATATGTTGAACCGTATATGTCCCGGAACGTATATATGACACGAGAGAAAACTTCGACCGCATATGTCACACGTGTGATATATTCGGTCGAAAATAGTACCTCTTGATCTCAAAGCAGACACTCTAACCACTGCGCCACAGTACAAAATAGGTACAACTATAAACTCAAAAGTATTCCAAATGGTCATTAAACAGGAAGTACTCATTACACATCCACTACCTTAATTACGTTAATACACCTTTTATTTTGCGTTATTAAGCCTATATTTTCGCGTCATCACACCTTTATTTTCGCATTAGTACGCCTTTATTTTCGCGTTACTACGCCTTTCGTTCGCGTAATAACGTATTTCATTAGTGTAACTACGCCTTTGTTTAGCGTTAATATGCCTTTCTCTTGCGTTATAATGCCTTTAATTAGCATTCTAATATGCCTACGGTATATTTCTATATTCAATTCGAGTGCATTAATATGATTAAAACACTCGGAAAAGTAGGCGGAGTTTCGGACATGGAAGTAGCTCCTTCCGACTTTTCTAATTTACTCCCGCGCAAAAATAAAATATAGAAATGGAAATAATATCAGTATAAATACATCAGTCGCATGAAAAAGATTTGCTTAAAAAAGTCCAAGACATTCAGGATTAACAGTCATACAATGTTTTGATTCCGGGACACAAAACTATAAATGAAAACGTGTACGTCATCACACTGACGTCATTACTCCACGTTAAAGCGTTGTACAATTCAAATTAACGGTACGCATTTAAATCGATTGGCTGCTTTGTTAGGTTCTGAATCTGACGTCTTCTGCATAATGTCAGTCAGGTATTTCTTTTTATATTTTATGTATTAGATGATTAAACTAAAATAAGTTTGTATAATATAATTATGTTTGATATCTTGAATGGTTGCTCGAATAGGGGAGTGAATTCCAACAGCTGCTATTTATGCTGTTTTACACATTACCGCCGAACTGAAAAAAGGTCCGTAGTAGTTACGATAGTTTTCAAAAAATCGGCTTCTAAGAATGGAAATAATCTATGGCTTGGAGTGCTTTATCGAAATTGAAGCATTCCCCGGAGGTGATGTGCCTGGCGGAATAATTCACGAGGAAGAAGCATGTGCTTTAAACCTTATACCCTGCGGTTAATTAAAACGCCTTTATTTAGCTTTGAACGTCTTTAATTCACCTTAATACGTCTTTGTTTAATATTTTCTCTCAGATTGTCCTTATATGCTTTCGTAGTTTTATGATTGGATGTTACACACAATTATGTCCCCTGGAATACGACATCATCTATATGTTTTCTCTTACCGATTCCATATTTTTATATACCGTTTTACGTTACAATACTCATGCTTTGGTGGACGTCACTGCGCATGTGCTTTAAACCTTATACCCTGCATATTATATTAAATTATACCTGTGCATTTGCGCAGAGATATGGTAGATGTACCTGGGCAAGAGCGCGGTTACTGTATGGTAACAGTGCAAGTGCACGGGAATGGTATGGTACCTGCGCACATGAACGATATGGTACCTATACAAGTGGGTAGGTATTGTATGGTTCCTGTGTATCGGTGCACGTGCGTATTAAAGGTATGCCAGATATCGTACCTGTGCAAGGTCGATTTTATATCATTGTTCCTGTGCACGTGGGTGACTAAAGCATTGTGTTTGTGCATATGTACATGCTTTTTTAGAACTTGTGCATTTTCTCGGTATGTTACTTGTGCATGTGTGCGGTAAGGGTGTGGTACCTATGCATAAGTGCGTGTATTTAATTTTATTATGATTTGATTCTCATAAGACTCATTCCGTTTGTCAGTATAACAAACAATGGTATGATATGGTACTGTGCATGTACGTTGGTATGACATGGTACTGTGCATGTACGTGAGTATGACATGGTATTGTGCATGTAGGCGAGTATGAAATGGTATTGTGCATGGCATGGTATTGTGCATGTACGCTGGTATGGCATGGTACTGTGCATGTACGCGAGTATGGCATGGTATTGTGCATGTACGCTGGTATGGCATGGTACTGTGCATGTACGCGAGTATGACATGGTAATGTGCATGTACGCTGGTATGGCGTGGTATTGTGTATGTACGCGAGTATGACATGGTATTGTGTATGTACGCGAGTATGACATGGTATTGTGTATGTACGCCGTTATGACATGGTACTGTGCATGTACGCGAGTATGACATGGTAATGTGCATGTACGCTGGTATGTGTGTATGTACGCGAGTATGACATGGTAATGTGCATGTACGCTGGTATGGCATGGCATTGTGTATGTACGCGAGTATGACATGGTATTGTGCATGTACGCTGGTATGACATGGTACTGTGCATGTACGCGAGTATGACATGGTAATGTGCATGTACGCTGGTATGGCATGGTATTGTGTATGTACGCGAGCATGACATGGTATTGTGCATGTACGCGAGTATGATATGGTACTGTGCATGTACGCTGGTATGACATGGTACTGTGCATGTACGCAAGTGTGATTTGGTACTGTGCATGTAGGCGAGTATGATATGGTACTGTGCATGCACACGAGTATGATACGGTACTGTGCATGTACGCTGGTATGACATGGTATTGATATTACGGGATTAGGTGCATGTAGGCGAGTATGACATGGTAATGTGCATGTACGCTGAGTATGATACAGTACTTTGCATGAACGCTAGTATGACATTGTACTGTGCATGTACGCGAATATGACATGGTATTGTGCATGTATGCGAGTATGATATAGTACTGTGCATGTACGCTGGTATGACATGGTACTGTGCATGTACCTGAGAATGATATGGTACTGTGCATGTACGCGAGTATGATATGGTACTGTGCATGTACGCGAGTATGAAATAGTACTGTGCATGTACGCTGGTATGACATGATACTGTGCATGTACGCGAGTATGACATGGTATTGTGCATGTACGCGAGTATGATATGGTACTGTGCATGTACGCTGGTATGACATGGTACTGTGCATGTACGCGAGGATGACATGGTACTGTGCATGTACGCGTGTATGATATGGTACTGTGCATGTACGCTGGTATGACATGGTATTGTTCATGTACGCGAGAATGATATGGTACTGTGCATGTATGCTGGTATGACATGGTACTCTGCATGTACGCGAGTATGATATGGTACTGTGCATGTACGCGAGTATGATATGGTATTGTAGCATGTACGCTGGTATGACATGGTGCTGTGCATGTACGCGAGTATGATATGGTATTTTGCATGTAAGCGAGTATGATATGGTACTGTGCATGTACGCTAGTATGACATGGTACTGTGCATGTACGCGAGTATGATATGGTACTGTGCATGTACGCGAGTATGATATAATACTGTGCATGTACGCGAGTATGATATGGTACTGTGCATGTACGCTGGTATGACATGGTACTGTGCATGTATGCGAGTATGATATGGTATTGTGCATGTACGCGAGTATGATATGGTACTGTGCATATACGCGAGTGTGATATGGTACTGTGCATGTACGCTAGTATGACATGGTACTGTGCATGTATGCGAGTATGATATGGTATTGTGCATGTACGCTGATGTGATATGGTACTTTGCATAAACGCGGGTATGGACATGGCACTTTGCATTTACGCTGATGTGATATGGTACTTTGCATATACGCTGATATGATATGGTACTGTGCATGTACGCTGGTATGATATGGTACTGTGCATGTACGCTGATATAATATGGCACTGTGCATGTACGCGAGTATGATATGGTACTGTGCATGTACGCTGATGTGATATGGTACTGGGCATGTACGCTGGTATGACATGGTACTGTGCATGTACGCGAGTTAATATGGTATTGTGCATGTACGCGAGTATGATATGGTACTGTGCATGTACGCGGTAATGGACATGTCACTGTGCATGTACGCGGGTATGACATGGTATTGTGCATGTACGCGAGTATGATATGGTATTGTGCATATACGCGAGTATGAAATGGTACTGTGCATGTACGCAGGTATGACATGGTACTGTGCATGTACGCGAGTATGAAATGGTACTGTGCATGTACGCTGATGTGACATAGTACTCTGCATGTACGCGTATGATGTGGTACTGTGCGTGTACGCTGATGTGATATGGTACTGCGCATGTATGCGTATGATGTGGTACTCTGCATGTACGCGTATGATGTGGTACTGTGCGTGTACGCTGATGTGATATGGTACTGTGTATATACGCGGTAATGGACATGGCGCTGTGCATGTACGCTGATGTGATATGGTACTGTGAATGTACTTCAGTATGATATGGTTCTGTGCATATATGCGGGTATGGACATGGCACTGTGCATGTACGCTGATATGATACGCGTATGATGTAGTACTGTGCATGCTCGCAAGTATTACATGGTGATGTGCATGTACGCGAGTATGATATGTTACTGTTAATGTATGCAGGAATGGACATGGTACAGTGCATGTACGCGGGTATGACATAGCACTGGGCATGTACGCCAGAATGATATGGTACTGTGCAAGTACGCCAGTATGATATGGTACTGTGCATGTATGCGAGTATGATATGGTACTGTGCAAATACGCGGGTATGGACATGATACTTTGCATTTACGCGGGTATGGCATGGTACTGTGCAAATACGCCGGTATGGACATGGTACTGTGCATGTACGCCATTATGATATGGTATTGTGCATGCACGAGAGTATGATGTGTTATTGTGCATGTACGCGGGTATGACATAGTACTGTGCATGTACGCGGGTATCACATGGTACTGTGCCTGCACGCGGGTCTGATATGGCACTGTACATGTAAACTGGTATGGAATGGTACTGTGCATGTCCGAGAACTTACAAACAGTCTAGTATTTGTGATCACATCGTGTATTAACATGTAAGCCTGTGTGTCTTCATATAAAGTGTTTGAAATGGTCCCCAATATGAATTTTTCCTTATTTTTATACTTGATAAACAAAATAGCCTAGTAGCCGAAGTTTGTACAGTGAATATTTGGTTTATAAATGTTTTCTTTGCTTCCAGTACATCACTTACTTTGTACTTAGGACCTGAAATGTATGAAAACATCACACTCCTTATTCAAAATATTTGTTCTCAAAAAGTATCATTATTCAATGTTACTGCTTCGGGGTCACGGTGCATAGTTGAAAAGAAACATACTTCTACATATACTTTGCAATTGATACACTTTGTTTGTTTGCATTTAAAATGTTGCAAGTCTTGAGAAAAGTCTTACATGGAATAAGCCAGGATTATTCCTTGAAATATTATTATTTTTCATTCGCACTCGAACAACATATCTTAACAAAACATTCAATACAGAAAGCATTAACTGCATCTCCTGAACATCTTGGTGCATCAAATATATGCCTATTTTGCTAATAAGGTATAAATATTCGAAGACATAACTCATTTTGGGGACCATTTCAAACACTTTACATGGACCTTAAACGCAACTTCTGTTTCAAGACGCTTCTAAAATTCGGTCAACACTGCTTACACATACGAGGGATGGTCCTTAACAAACCAGATTGTTGCTAGATTGCTTTCACCCATTCGTCTATTACATTTCCAAAGCAGACGACAAATGGTTCTGTGCATGCAAGAGCCTTTTGTGTCACAATTCCGCAAAACAGCCCTATTTAAAGAAATAGTAAAGCCCAAATTGGAAGTCCGAATTTCCCATCGTAAAAATCTAGGTATAAATAGGTGAATTATTCAAAGCTTTAATTAAATTTTTGCACAAAAAAACTTTAATTTCTGAAGGCTATTTTTACTATCATAGTAACCATATTTATATTATTATTTCTATTGTAACTGTTTTAATTTAAAAAAGGTCGAGGACGGTTATTTAATAAGCTGTAATTGATCAAGTTGTATGCAAATTTATCGTGTTTCTGATGTTGAATTTGGTGTCACATACGTCATTTGGTGTCACATACGTCATTTGGTGTCACATACGTCATTTTTCAATTCATCCACGAAACACTATACAACATTTCTTGGTGAAAGTTGCGTTATCAGACCCCCGCAAGAAGGGCGCGCTATTATTGAATTCTGCTACCAACTTGAGTACCTAAAACTTTTCTGTAAGAGAGGATATAAAACAGACATCAACATAAAAGGCGTTGTCTCGTGCACACGGAGTTCAGTGGAGTGTACAGTTTAGGGACTGCACATTTTTTTACAAGACGCGTAAGGGACAGTCCCTTAAGAGTGTTTCGGACGCGACGTTGGTTTCATGCGGGCCAGCTGGATTCCTCGTTTGTAAATTCAGCCTGTAATATGGATTCTCTAAAAGGTTAGTCTAATGACAAGAATAAGGGAAGCGTAGGTGTAGAGGTTAAGGTGTCTGCCGCTCATACCGGAGGTTGCGGTCCGAGTCTCACTCGGGTCACGGCCGTACCTCCTTATATGACACCAGTTACTGGTTTTTCCAGGAAGCGGACCCGAGAGTGACTCGATAAGCATCAAGCTTTCTTCACAATTGAAAGTGACAGCTTAAAACAGAAAATTTCATAGAAATATATAATCTTTATGTTATGCTGCCCTTCTTATTTCAAAACACCTGAATAATGCATAAGTCAGGTCAAAATTCGGAGTACATGTGGAAGCACAAGCCAAATCAATATAGTGTGATATGGCCCCATAATACAAAGAGTCCGGTTAATTCTGGATCAGCCCTCGTATACACGTAAGATTTTATACATGTTCGTACATGTACAATGCTTTTATCGAGAATTTCGTGCTCTTCGCTCAAATTGGTTACAGTGACTTTATGCTGAAATGGAAAAGAAATTCCGCAAGTCCAATATATCTTCGCTGCCGATATGTAAACAAATGTAACAAAACCCTTCTCTAGGTTTTACCTACCCTAAGCATACGTTCCAGCCTCGTTTCAATGGTATTTCATTTATTTACAGGCGGGTAGTTTATCTAACCATCGGTCCTGGGAAGGCCCAACTCCCACACCTCTTTGCCAATATCAACTAAACACAGGAGTGACTTTACCAAAATTGTTGAAGATGTCACTCCGGCTGAAATTTTACCAGAAAGGAAACAACCTCTTTGACCCAGAACATTGACATCTGGTGTGTAGCTTGCAGTCCTCTAGCTTATTTCAGCAAAACACCACTTGCGACAGAATTAATGTCCTGTTTTACGCAAACGTATATAGGAAAATCTATAGAAAAATCCTAAATTCATAGAGCTAAGATGTTTTGTGTGTCATCGACACAAAGTTTTATTTTCAAATCATACCCCTGGGACGAAAGATGTCCCTGTCCTTTGGTGAATTGTTTTACATATTCCTGTAATATTATAATGTTAAAATGACGTCATGCGTGCCATGCTTTCTGATGACGTTTTCTGCGTTTGTATAGTTCCTGTGCACTAAAATATCCCGTGTTTAACAAATGCATTTGTATTTGTCGACGTCGACTGGGCTAATGTTTTCACCTATCATATATATATTCATTATTGCTTCGGTTGATTTTTTTATTAAACATTTACTTTATTTTTTCATAGTGTCTTATTTAAGTTGTGTAGCGTATAGTTGATACGACCCCTGTTAAAACTACAAAAATGTATGTTATCTATATAAGAGATATTTAATCTACACTTTGCAATACAAAAAGTGATACTTCAAATAATAAAAAAGAGAGAATAGCAGTTGCACATATTTCGTTTGGTATATTAAATCCGTTTAATTCACACACATCTGTAATTAAGGCGTTTCCATTTTTGCGCACGTCTGCATGGAATTCTCGTCTTTTTCGAATCGCTCATTTCGGCGGGAACGCTCATTTCGGCGGGAATAATGAGGATAAAAGGGACCAGCGCGAGGTTTGATTCACAATCGATCTTCGAAACCCAGTACAGGAAGACATTTATTGATCATCAAGGTAAGTCGTGATTTTTCTTTAAATTGAATGCTTTATTTTCTAAAACTTTGCATTTTCATTCGGAAAATTAAAACCGCGAGTGAGTCTGTTGAATATTATGATACAATGTAGGTGTTTAATCATAAATGGCATATTTCAAAGTAAAGATCACTAAAATTCACCAAATTTGAAACGGCTCGATTGAGCTATAAAATGAAAATTATCCCAAAGCCTGAACACTACATTTATAGTTCTTGTCCTGTGTGCATACAGTGTCCGGGGGTGGGAAGGGGTATTCATCACCTTCAGTGATGGTTCTAGTTCCTGTTTGCTTCTAGTATCTACTTTCTACATGAACAAAATTATCCATTTTTTATCATGGTAGTAGAACTTTAACACGTGATAGCTGCAACATGACTTTCTTTCGTTATTTCAGATTTTTCAGCAATGTATTGCTTCATTCTTGCCCTGTTCTGCACGGCAGTATTCCAGATCTGCACCGTCGAGGCTTACACCTACAGTGAGTATCTAAATAATTGTTCACTTTTCTTCAAGTGAAAAACTACAGTTGTTGACATGTGTATTACATTTAGTCTTCGTCTTACACGTTTAAAAATGCAACTTTTTTAATTTAACAAATTATGGGAAAAAACAGTTGCATAGATTCTAATTGTCCTTTCCATTGATTATTGTCTTCTGGTGTAATTTTCTTAAACGACACGAAAAAATTGTGAAAGTGCAAAAATTAAAAAAATCAATATTTCCAATTAAATTGTTTTTCTGTTTTTTCGAAAAGGTTAACAAATCAATGTTTAGAATTTAGACAACCCAAGAAAAATCACTTAACAGTGATAATGTTTGTCATAACCAAAAGGAAAACTTGTTTTTAAAATCGCAGAAAATCGTTAAAATCTTGTAATTGTTAAAACTGGCTAAATTCTTCTTTGTTAATGAAACCCCTATTTTGAACATCAGATTTCTGAAATGAGCCCATTTTTCATCACAAATTTTGAATGATTTAAGCGATATTTGATAAATATGGCAATTTTTTTCATTTTACCATATACCCCACAAACATTTATCATTGATGCAAAACCTATCCCAACACGTTATTTCAGACTAAAACAATACTTTGGTGTTAAAATTGTTCACGACTTATACATCTGACAATCAATTCTCCGTTAATGTGAATACATAAAAGTTAAATTTTCAAAAAGAATGGTCTAGTACTGGTTCTTCCCAGGAACGATTGTTGAATAAATTGACCGCCTGTTAAAATGACCCAAACACGGTTGGAACGGGCGTTAAACTCCTACAACGCAACATGTAAGTGTTGCGTTTTTAAATGTACTGAGTATATACTATAAGCTTCATGTATTTAAAATTTAATAAATGTGAAATTCATGGTTTCTGTCGTCACCGTTGATCGAATGATTTTGTATAGAATACTAAACACCCTGTTTTGTAGCAAGTTACCTCGAAATATAGATTAAAAGTTAAAAGTAACCTTCAATTAAAAGTGAATTTAACAATTTCTAACCGTACAGAACTTTGTCCTTGACTATATACACTGACCCAACATTAAAACTTTACATAATTATAATGGGATTTACTATGCATGAGAAAGAAACACCAATACCTCACAATGCAGGAGGTGGAATTCAATAAGTGTAAGAATATCAAAATTTATCTGTTGGAGTGAGTTTATGTAAAAAAAAAAAAATCATGACGGGAGCTTTCAGATTTAAGGTCATAAATTCACCTATATATTCAATTCAAAGGGAGGTAATTTAAGAATTTGAATCTTTGGAGTCTCAACTCTCGCTTTTGCATTGTGTTTTCATAAAACAATGTTTTCTAGTCTTGACATTAGTTTCTCTCGAGTGACAGCAAAAAGAATATTTTGTCTTTACAAACAAATTTTGTTTTTGATAAGCTGTCTGTTTCACTATGAGTTATCTTTCTTTTATGCATGATGAATGACTTCCAACTTTATCATAATTTATTTGTCTTTTATAGAGTCGGAGTGAAATACATTGATTTAATATTGTGCTAATTTTTTGTACAATAAAAGTTTAAAGTTTTCATTTTGGTTGAGTATATTTAGATTATTAAAAAATCCATTTCAGCTTGTTTTCCGAACAACACAATATGTCTTTCTGGTTTACCAACGACTCTTTCATCAATGAACTACTTTGCGATCCAGTCAGACGGAACCAACTGCACAGCAACCGGTAACCAAACTGCGGGAACTGCTGAAATTACCGGTTGTGATAAAGTGAGTATTCCTTGCATTTTGTAAATTCTGTACATTTAAAATAGTGTAATATCCATTAGCCAATATATTCACCGTCATCAAGGGGTCAAATTTTATCTCAACATTACCTTCCTCCTAGTCTAACAATACAATTTATATTTCGTAGCTAAATCCGCCAGGTAAGCACATCTGCTTGACATCAGTTTTATTAAGTTCCCTAACCCTGCTATTTTGCCTGGTGCTAACCTGACCAAATCAATAAAAACAGATTACCGGTTGGTTTTGATAAAGTCGGTATTCCAATTGTTCACACTGTATCAAGAAAATTACCAAGAATTATTGCCTAAAAAATTGAATATACCATTTCTTTATACCTAGGATCTCCCGATATACTTTACGTTTAGTACATTCTCCAGTATGCTAACTAAGCAGATCCAGGGTGGAAAGGATGTCGAAATCCTAAATATCACGTGCTACGAGATCAGTGCTTCTGGTGTAGTAGATAGCATCGCGAACAACTTGACTGCTAGGTGAGTATTTTCAACACATTTAATACATAAGAAATTCGGATCTTGATTTTTTTAACATAAAAATCGCAAACTGTATTCAATGAAGCAGACATTCTTTGTTCTATATAGATGTTAACCAATATTTTAAGTTTTTTTGTTATTTAGAAACGAAAGTATGAAAACAGATAAATTCAGGATAAATCCTATAATGCTAACAAATCGAAACGGAATAAATGTGATGGGGCTTTTTTTTTATTATACAACAAGCTTCTTTTCTTTCGTATCGACTAGTTTTCTAAATAACTGATAACGATATAACAGTAAGCGAATAACGACTCTCTAGCGGTTATACCATTTTCAATTGAAACCTAAAAGAAATTTACACTAAAACTTCTAATGCACCCAAAAACCGGCTGTTTGATTTACTAAACGAAACCTACGTCATTATTGTACATACAATACCAAAATAACAGTTGTTTAATACCCCTATTTGTCTATAGTAAACTTTGACATTTATCGAGATTACAACTTACACTATTTTTAGAAAATATGCAAAGAAATTTCATATTGGTGAAAAGAAATTTGAAATGTCATTGGGTGTAAATTTCATGAAAATCTCTAGAATTATCATCTAAAAATGATTTTGAAATTTTATATTTTTTTATGAAATAAATAGTAAATTTGACGTTGTGAAATCGGTTTTGATCAGAAAACACCTTATTCGAACATATTTATTGATTACAGTCGTTTGCTTTCATAAATTTAATTGCTGGCACAGAACCTATTCCAGACGAATAGGTTCACTGCAAATTAGTATCTTTATATTTTGTTATACCATGTTGTTACTATGTATGTAACCTGGCTATTACAATAAAACATTGTCCATCTGTTACTGTCGCAAACCCTTCGATTGATAAATCTCTCAAATAATTACTGCAATATCGGGTACGGTTCGAAACCCGCTTCTAAAGTTAAGTTTAGACAAATTTTAGCACACTTATGAAAGCTGATCTAGTCGTTGGATATATTTGTCGACACTGCAGTACTTCATTTTTTTCAGCATCGTTTTTGACGAAGAACAGGACATGAATGTTACATATGACATCACATCCAGTTTGAATACGTCAAGTGCTAATGTCGGAGATCCCGTCGAATGGAAAATCGTCTTCCCACGTATGTCAACACTTGTTTGTTGAACTGTTACTAACGTTATACATGCAGTTGGACCATTTCCCCGCTAAATTTCTTAAATGGACTTTTTTTGACAGAACCTTTTAGATTATTCTCGAAGATGCTGGCTAAAACTGTTGTAAACACTTTACAGATGTAATCAAACTTCTACAGGTTTTTACGAATTCTTTTACATTTTTATCTTTTAGCACTTGAAACAATTCTCAAAACGCTTGCAAATTCCATTTTCATTGTTCCTTGTTAACACATTTCAATTTTAGGAAGGACAATTATCACCAGTTTATACTATAAGAAAAATGAACAGTATGTAGAAATATTTTGTCACTACCCGAACTGAATGTCCACTATGTGACGATCATTTTCTCTTTCATTAAAAATAGCTCCGTTTGAAGCATAACTTGCATATTTTCAAACATGTTTGTTTTTAAGGTACAATCTTCACCATAATTCTACCTCAATTTGAAAGATAATTTTAACTTCAAGCTGAAGCAATCTAATACTTTATTTCAGTGAACTACACACTGGAAATCACGTCATGCACAGCATACCCAGGAACAACGACCTCTGTCGCCAATTCTCTTGCACTGATCGCGGACTGGTATGTTGGACAAATTACTATTTATGTACCCAAGATATTAATTTCCTTACATACTTTGATACATTCTTTTATACATTTTTTCTCTCATTGTCCGTTGGAAAAAAAATCAAAATGACATACTTGTACATAAATATAAAACTAAAGGCTAGACTCGATAGAAGTAAAAATCTAAAGTATGATACTTACATACATTATGTGTTGGAACTTATTTAGTGTGACACCAGTTATAGGGACTGTCTCTGTAAAATTAAGTTCGTATATACGCAAGTCGACATTCTGACCGCGCATAACGCCGGGTATTCATGTAACAAGAATCTACACAAACCGACAATACTTCACAAATGCACCTTGTCTAATCTGCAAATCGCACATTATCCATTTTACAATGCCGTCTTACAAAATGTTGCACATCAATTGGCTTTAATATTGCTATTACATTTTCTAGTCCGACCCTGGTACAGTTGGAGCGACCCTGAAGGTAAAAACAGGATTTATGTTTCTAGTGCAGTTTTCTTAAATTGTTTACAATCTGTCTCGCCGACTTACTATGAATATGCTTATATTTCAGGTGCACTTCTGAAACTGAGCTTATAACTAATTTCGAGACCAATGCCGCCAATACTGAAGCCTCTGCAATAATCGAAGCATTCAAGTTCTACAACAACGATAATGTCTACCTGGAATGTACCCTGAAAGTCTGCCCTTCAAATGATAGCACATGTGACGTAAGTAAAATGTCTCGCATGCATTTTCCTGACCCTTTACTAAGACCTCTGTGCACTATACAGGCTCTTTATAACCACTTTACATCAACACATGACTTGCAGCTGTAATTTATTATTAAGAAATGGCGGTTCTTCAATACTGATGAATTGTGTTAAAGCGATGTACAGGAAAAGACACAACTTTCTATTTAATAGAAGCACTACTTAAAAAAAACAACCTTCTTGGAAAGAAAATCGTATTCTTTACATGGTAAAGAGTCGTCCTTATCTTACCATATCAAAATCGTACTTGACTGAAATGTCGTGAAATAAGTACAAACCTTTCAAATATACAAACATTGCAGACTACCTGTGGTGCCGGCCGGAGGAAAAGAAGTTCTCTAGCTGATGATAATACTGGTTTCTACAAGACTAGTGTTGCCAGAGTTTTGCATATCAATGTACCCGATACAAGTAGTGCTGCACAATGTGAGTAACCTATCGAGACCTATAATGATTTTACATGTAAAATTACTTGTGAGCGGTGTTTCTTAGGAAAAAGAATCGGTTTACGGCAACGGTCCCAAAAATTCTAGGTAGGATGGGAGTAAAGTTTTTTGGTTTTTATTAAATCGAAAAACAATAACGCCTGTTTAGGGCAACGGTCCCAACAATACAATGTAGGGTTTCGACGTGACCCCCAAAATTTTTATTTTTGTAAGAAAAACTTTAGGACCTGGAGTTTCGCCAGGTAGGGTCGGGTTTATTTTTTGGCCTGACTAGCTAGCGACATGAACATTTTCTATATGAAAAAAATGCTCCTTGTGTAGACAATTTATATTACAAATATAGGTCGATATGTTAATTAGGAAAATTGAAAATGTGGTCTCTTCGGTCTATTTACACGTATAGAGTGCGGCTTCAAAAATCCATGTCTTTTAATACACGTGGTCTCTTGCACGTTATTAATACACGTGGTCTCTCGACACACGTGGTCTCTCGAGCAAGATTAGCTATATATTGCAAAAAATAGTACCGCTTTCTGATGTGTTCTGTATACATCTTTCGTAAGATGGAAAGAAAAGCCACATATATCTACATCGAGTACATTTATACAGAACACAATTCTACATTTACCAATAAATTTATTCTGTTGTCCTTTCCAAAAACGAATATGGTACTTTTAAATAAAATCGGAGACAAATATATAGTGTATACAATTAAAATATTTTCAAGCTCGACATTTATGTACAAGTTAGTTTATTATTTCAAATTTTAACAATTAAGAAACCCGAAGGGAGCGAGCAGTAGTGAGCGACCGGGGTTTCTTAATTGTTAAAATTTGACTTAATAAACTTAAACTTAGTGTTTAACCTCATTTCACCTTTTGCATAGCCACCGACATGTATTGTGGCACGGAACTATGTGTATATATCCGTGATTGTCGGCGGAGCTAAAGTGCTGTCTATTTAGAGCGAACTCTTAATAAATTAAGTGATTTCAGTAGGTAGTTTTAATTAAATAAGAGACGTTTATTTGAAAATCTGTGCGATTCGATTCGTTGACACTAATGTATATTTAAGATCCTTACGAATGCTTTACAAGCAGTTGAAAAATGCTGTACGTGCTAATTCGAGAAGGAAAGTTTTTAAGTTACATAATCTGAATTTACTTGATTCATGAACTCACCCACTTGTGGTTTGGCCTCTAAATACCTGCAGTTATAATCTAGTAAAGCTTTTCGTCCGTCCACTAATTTTACGTTCAATTTTCAGTGTCTGGAATAGGCCTGCAGCTGATGTCCATCCTGACAACCCTCGTGTGTCTACTGTCAATTCACAAGATTCCATCACCAATGTTTTATGGACATGCTTTTTAGACCTGTCTTTAATTATTTGTTACTATTTCAAACGTTAGTGTATTTGTTTTGACTTTGAAAAATAAACTTTGAAAAATAAATGTACTATCTTAAATGTGTTTGTTATTCCAGAATTACTTTCAATGTTCAAAACATAATCTATATTGCCAGACTAATGTCAAATTTAATCATCAATGATGACCTAGCTATATTAGTACACGTTCCCAACTACAGGCAATTGATATTGTCTCTGCAACCAGTGTTGACCATGTTCACCGTCTGACCTTGATTTTCACTGTTTGCTATCAGATTTACACCCAGCACCCTTTGAGCAAATGACACTGCTACGCCATTACACTATCTCCACTTTTAGAGAAGTTAAATTTAAAAAAGCAGATCTAAATCCGAAAACTTGCCACGATATCATATAAACTAATATACAAACTGAACGTGTTAAAGTTATCAATAATATTGCAAGGCATTCAACAAGGTAACATTCATATCAAAATTTCCCGCCCTCCATAATCACTCTATATGTAATGTAAAGGGAGACAATTTAATAACTTTCACACTCGAAATGCCAGTAATGCGTATAAAAGTCCATCATATGGACTCCCAACATCAATAAGATGACCAATCCTGGCAACTGAACAAAATCGACGTTTATTTGAAGTCTGAAAGAAGGCTCTTTCCTAGTGCAAGACATTTTGAATAATCACTTCTTTAAATATTTATCCATGTTAAGTACTTAAGTACTCCAATAATACATGGAAATTCCCATAGGATTTTCACTCTGACTATTCTCTTAAAAATCAGATCTACCGAGCTTAGTGCACACAAGATTTTAAAAAAGCTTTAAGTAATGTAATTCAAGAAAAGAATGCAGTTTGTTTCCTGAAAGTGTAAGTTAAAAAAGGCTCTTACTATACGTATGAAACAGAGGTAATTTAAAATTGCGACATTTAAAAACTAGCTGTGTCAACTATTACACTCCGATGCAATTTTACCGTTTTTTTATAATCTAGGCTTTCTTTCAGTTATATACTTCGAAAATTTATAGTAATTTTCCTGACAACTATCTTTAACTGAGAGAGCCTGTTTTTACAAACACCGAGTTACGCGCCTTGAGCTATATCAAAACAAAATCAAATATGGGTCTTTTTATTCTTCATCAAACTGCACCTAATCTAAAAGTTTCCCCAGAGTTTTTTTTTTCTTCCAGAGGCCTAATGCAGCTGGAGTACTTGGCTGTTTTGTTACGTGTATATTTTATATCACAAAAATCTTCATAAAATGTTTTTAACTTTCTAATTTTTAGCTCACCTGGCTACGCCAGGGTGAGCTTTTCTGATCGATGATTGTCCGTCGTCCGTCAACATTTTGATTCAAATGACATCTCCTCTGAAACCTCTAGGCCAATGTTGATAAAACTATGCAGGAATGTTCCTTGCATGAAGCTCTACCAAAATTGTTCAAAGAATTACATTCCATGGAGAACTCTGGTTGCTATGGCAACAAATATGAAAAACTTTAAAAATCTTCTTCTCTGAAACCACAAGGCCTAGAGCTTAGATATTTGGCATGTAGCATTGTCTAGTGGACCTCTACCAAGATTGTTCAAATTATGACCCCCTGGTCAAAATTGACCCGGGTGGGATTTGCATAGGATGGCTAATCTTGACCACAAGGCCTAGCTAATTGGCAGTAGCATTGTCTTGGACCTCTACCAAGATTGGTCAAATTTTCCCCGGGGGGTTTTTTTTGGGGGGGGTCTCTTAGTTTTGCATAAAATATATAGGAAAAACTTTAAAATCTCCTCTGAAACCACAAGGCCTAGAGCTAAGATATTTGGCATGTAGCATTGGCTAGTGGACCTCTACCAATATTGTTCAAATTATGACCCTCGGATCAAAATTGACCCCGCACGGGGGGTCACTTAGTTTTACATAGGCTTATATAGTAAAAACTTCAAAAATCTTCTTCTTTGAAACCACAAGGCCTAGAGCTTAGATATTTGGCGTGTAGCATTGGCTAGTGGACCTCTACCAAAATTGTTCAAATTATGACCCCCGGGTCAAAATTGACCCCGCACCGGGGGTCACTTAGTTTTACATAGGAACTTCAAAAATCTTCTTTGAAACCACAAGGCCTACAGCTTAGATATTTGGCATGTAGCATTGGCTAGTGGACCTCTACCAATATTGTTCAAATTATGACCCCCGGGTCAAAATTGACCCCGCACCGGGGGTCACTTAGTTTTACATAGGCTTATATAGGGAAAACTTTAAAAATCTTTTTCTCTGAAACCACAAGGCCTAGAGCTTAGATATTTGGCATGTAGCATTGTCTAGTAGACCTCTTCAAAGTTTGTTCAAATTATGACCCCCGGGTCAAAATTGATCTTGCCCGGGGATGGGGGGGGGTCATTTGTTTTACAAAGGCGTATATAGGAAAACTTATTTGGTATATAACATTATCTAGTGATCTTCCACCAGGCAAGTGGACTTGTACCAAGGTGAGCGATATAGGGCCATCTTGGCCCTCTTGTTTTATGTATACTGAAAGGATATAGAAACGCAGGGTAACAATATATGCAACAATTTTTTTAATGCTTGGCCTAAAATTATGAAAACCGGTCAGAATACTATCTTGGTCACTCAAACCGGTACCTAAAGTCACTCAACCGTGTATTCCACCATGCCACATAGTGATAAAAAGCAAAAAACACGTGCAGAATAATTATGACAAGTTTGTCAAAGCATCTTGTCATACCACTTGATACTCTTGAGGTATAAACATCGCTTTCAGCTATTTACATTGAATTTGAAGCTCTTGCAAACATGATACGGCTGACAGAAGTTCAGAGGGGTCAGGCTATTGCATTGCTAATGCAAGGTCAGAGGCAACAACAGGTTGCTATCCAGCAGTTCATTGCGAATGTTTCCACCATAGAACGTCTTGTCCGTCGTTTGAGAGAAACTAGGTTTCCGACCGACCTCGATCGGGACGAGTCAGTCGATTTCACTTTGCCAATATGGGGGTACCGTCAAATGTGCTTCAATTACTAATGAATCACTGGTCAAAATCTAATGAAATTTTGGTAATTTGTTGATTAAAGATGGGTTTTTTATACTCATATAAAATATTGTATATATTATCAAACACATCACTTTAAATCCCCTTAAATGTTTACTGCGTTTCTTTATCCTTTCAGTATATATATGATAGTGTTTAGCTTTGAGTGGGACACTAAAATTGTCCGCCTGAAGAAAATACTGCTACCAGAGGCAAAGCCGACGGTGACGATTGGCAGTTTTACTGCCCCACGAAAAGCTGTGATATTTTATTTCATTATACCGAAAACCGGACATTGCAATTACTGCTTGCCTCATTTTGGGCATAAAATATACTGTTCGTAGTTTTGTTCTTGTTGAGCTATTGTTACCACTTGCCGCAGTCAACTCTCGATTCAAGACTCCATGAATATTCGGTACCAAATATTTTCCGGTTACTTGAATCGTTGAATCGTTATTGCGTCCCTAGAACAATCGTACCATTTTTAGCTCGTCTGATTTTTTTAAAAAAAACGAGCTATTGTCGTCACTTGATTGTCGTCGTCGTCGTCTTCGTCGTTGTCGTCGTCGTTGTCGTCGGCGTTGGTTAAGTTTTGCGTTTAGGTCACTTACATGGAAACTATCAAAGCTATCACTTTGAAACTTGGACAACTTATTCATCTAAAACCCTTCTTCACATTGTATGCTTAAGATGCTGAGTGTGACCTGTTTTTTGGGGTAAAAAACATGAGTTTTGATGGATTTTGTTTGATTTTGAGAATTGGACATAGGTTTTTCATTTTTTGTTAGATTGATTTCAAATTTTCACAAACAATTAATGGATAATGTACTCCAACATAATCAAATGGGTTTGTGAGTCATACATTGAGGTGGGGGTGGGGGAGGAGGAGGGGGGGGGCGAGATATTTTAGTATTTTTGGACTTAGTCAGTTTTAGCTAGTCTGATGTTTCAAGTTTTGCGTTTAGGTCACTCACATGTAAATTATCAAAGCTATCACTTTAAAACTTGGAA
>JAFMSR010002091.1:0-24993 GCA_022818135.1 Saxidomus purpurata | reverse complement strand
ATGGTCACCATGAGTAGTGCTCACGGAACAGTACTCACTGTGAGAAGTGCCATGATAGACTCACTGGACAGTACTCACCATGAAAGTGCTCAATGGACAGTACTCACCATTAATAGTGCTCAGTGAACAATGCTTATGGTGAGTACTGTTCAGTGAGCAGTACTCACTGTGAGTAGTGCTGACTGAACAATGTTCACCATCAGAAGTGCTCATTAAACAGTATTCAGCATGAGAAGTGCTCAGTGAACAAGGCTCACGGTGAAAAGTGCTCACGGAACAATGCTAACAGTGTGAAGTGCTTACTGATCAATGCTCACAGTCAGTAGCGCTCACTGAACATGCTCACTATGAGAATTGCTCACTAAACAGTTCGACGTTAGTAAAACTTACCATCGGAAGTGCTCACTAAACAGTTCTCACTATGAGTAGTGCTCGCTGAACAGTTATCAACGTAAGTAGTTCTTACCATTAGTAGTGTTCACTGAACAATGCTCACAGTGTAAAGTGTTCACTGAACAATGCTCACTGTGAGTAGCGCTCACTGAACAACACTCAGTATGAGAAATGCGTACTGAATAGTGATCAACGTTAGTAAAACTTACCATCAGAAGTGCTCACTTAACAGTACTCGCTATGAGTAGTGATCACTGAACAGTTATCAACGTAAGTAGTTCTCACCATGAGTAGTGTTCACTGAACAATCCTCACCGTGAGATGTGCTTACTGAACAATGCTCAATATGAGTAATGTTCACTGAACAACATTCACCGTGAGAAGTGCTCACTGACCAACACTCACTGTGAGTAGTGCTCACTGATCAATGCTGAATGTGAGTAATGCTCACTGAACAATACCCACCGTGAGCAGTGATCATTGAAAAACACTCACCGTGAGAAGTGCTGTCCGAACTATGCTCACCGTGAGAAGTGCTAACCAAACAACACTCACCGTGAGTAGTGCTCACTGAACAATGCTCACCATCAGTTACATTATTCTTAAAAATTTTAAGATGCACTTTCTTGTAACAATTCGGTGTTTTCCAGTGTTTTTATCTGTTTAAAAGATTTTTGTTATTGACCATAGTGTTAAACCATGAGAATCCACTCGTTCACTTTATCCACACTTTTACGCCTGGACAATATTGCAGAAAGGGAGCATAATAAAATATATTTTACAGTTTTGTTACATTGTCTTATCATATATTAGTTAACAGACTTCTTGTTACTTGTCAAAATGTATAAAGGTTTCTTAATCGGTTTAAACCAAACTATTCTGCGAACGAATTACTGTATGCATGCACTGTATTTAAACTCCAAAAGAAATCATATAAAATACTATACATGTACATATTCTAGAACTCTGCGTACATTGTCAGTAATTATAGCACGAGACCAACTACAGGGAGTATTTGACTTGTGAACATTCACAAGGACATTGAGCTATTACCGAGATGATTAGTTTATACTAATTTCCATTTTAGGAAGTACGATTGTGAGGGGTAAAAAAAAATTTTTTTTTTTTTTTTTGTTTTCTTTTTTGGGAGGAGGAGTGTTGGTGCCATATTAGGGAGTACGGTGTGACCCCAGTAGGGCTTGAACCCGCAGCCTCCGAGATGAGCGGTAGGCACCTTGACCTCTACAACACCGCTCCCAGAGATGATTGTTTTCAGGACATGCAAGAGTGTGTATGGCGGTTTAGAATATGATTTTAAATTATTTGAATAAACGCCGTGATAACTTTGAACTTTTTCTACATGTTTATATCCCTTATGATTAATAACAATTCATAAAACGAAGAATGGTCCAAAATAACAGTTACAAGTGTGTGGGGGGGGGGGGGGGGGGGGCTTCTAGAGAGTTTGTGAGGGCCATGGTTTACCAAATTAAAACAGTTTTCACATCACATAGACTGGGAGATAACTTTTCAAAGTTTGACAGTTTTGTAATTTCATTTCATATCAACTTTTGTTTCGTCTACACTAGATACATTGGTTCTTGGAAACGCATCTGTATTGTTCAGAAATTGCTAAAACCACAGAACTTCCGCTTTGCCCTGGACCTACCGGGGGTCCTACGGCCCCATGGTCCCAGTAAAATCTGTGCGTACATTAAAAAAAAGGTCTAGCTATGCCCCTGATGATTCTCAGCTTTTACTGGTGGGAAAATCTACCTTACTGGTCGCAAATACGAGTGCAAAGTCATGAGTATTTTTTGTTAACAATCGGGATCCATAATGCTACATATATATGCTTCATACATACAGCCGGGATCACAGACGACTGGGTTCAGTTTAGCGATTCTAGCTCAAAAGTGTATCTTGCGATCACGCTCTTTGCGTATTTACATACATGTACTATGAGAACCCTACATACGAACATACGAACTTGTTTAGTGTGTAGTTTTTGATTGATACAATTCTCAGCTATAATCCTTAGTAAAGAAAACTACATGTATATATAAATAATCGCTACTCACTTTGCTTAGAAATTTCTTCACCTTCAGTCAGAAAAATACATCATGTTATTAACACGCCGAAATCAAGACCTATTTTGATACATTCGTGCACGGGTTGCACGAAAAAAAAGAGTATTTTGTGTCAATTTGCGAATCTGGTCACTGCGTGCAGTGTATGGAGGCTCTCGTGCTTATTGCGAGAGAGCGTCAGCGAACCGAAGCAATAAGTTTGTTCATTCCTGTAATATGGACCTATAACCGGCTTACAGTTTGTACCATCTACAGACAGTATTTTTACTGAAATATAAGGAAATTTTGGGCGGAGCTTAGCTCTGATGTATGGAAAAATAAGTGAAATAATTATTTTCATATTGGAGATACTGAGTCAATATAGAAACTACAGCTAGATTTTTTAAATGAAATTGGAGCATTTGATTAGGTCAGAAAGAAGGACAAACTGTAAGTTTTGTTGATGCGTGAAGCATCGTGCGTGAAGCATCGTCAAACGTTTAAAATGAGATCCTGGTCACAACAATTAACTTTTACGCAAATTCTATATTCCTCCTCACATGATAGTATGAAATGCATTTTCCATAGTTAAGTAGAATTTTAATCATTTAAAGAAGGCTTTTTGGACAGCTTTTCGTTTTTCCAGATCTAGCTTTACCGAGTATGATAAAGTCAAGTTTTAAAAGTCTGAGACAAGACAGCTGCATGAAATAAATTGTTACCTTGACTTTTAGTCGAGTATGATGGATGCGCATGAGACACATTAATATTCGCACGTAGACCTCACAGAGTTCCAACGGAAATCTTAGAACACAAACACAGTGTTGAATAAAACACTGGTGTATTATTCTTGAGCCCTAAATCATTATTGGTCATCAAGCTCATGTGAAACGTCGTCTTGCCTGATAAAATCATTTCGAAATTCCTTGAGGTGTGACTAGGTTCTGCTCCGAACAGTAAATGTACCGGTGTAGCTTTGTAGAATCAGTCAGTTTATAGCCCAACTCGGAGGCTGGACAGTGTGCATGATATACCCTTGTTTTATAGGCAACAGTAGTGTAGCATTGTCTGAAGAATGCTATAAAGATGGGACAAATTCTTGCCATATAATCATATATAACTGAAGATTTGAGCCTCAAGAGTGACCTTAGACGCAGTTAAAGAACCCTTTTTAACCGTCATCACGTCTATTTGAATAGACTCTTGTTGCGGCAAACAGGATACACGGTAACAACAACTTACCTGGCGCTTGTCTTTTATCATCAAAGTTTGTTACCGAGAAAGGATTTGTAAGTGCCACTTTCCTTACCATAGTAATGATACTGGTTTGACCTCTCGCAGACGACATACTCTAGATACTTAGGTTTCCATTATTACTAGGATACGACTATTTTCTTTACCCCATACTGTACATTCACAAGATCAGGCATTCTGCTGCTTCTTTCTGTGTCACGCAGCAACCTGATTGCTCTATACAGGCATTTTGGATCACTGACCTACATTCAAGTGGGGTTTTTGGGTTTATTATATCTTCCATGGCAAGTCCAAAAGAAGGAGAAAGAAATTAACTGACATGATTTGACAAAACTGTTGATAATATTTTAAATTGCCGTGTATCAGTTGCTTCCCCTAGGATTTCAAAATACGATATAAAAGCGACGAAGACCGTCAAGTGTTGCCAAGTGATTAAACTATATAATATTTAGGGATGTAATCAATTCAAACGATGTCGATATATCAACGATCAAACACTTTCGATTCGATATCGATTGCCGTTTTGAAAAATCGTATATCGAATAATGTTTTACTGTGCCATGATCTACAGTTTCACGTTCTAAAATTTCATCAAAACTGAACCGGAATATGAACAATCACTCTACCCAGAGTTCCGTGTTTTTCTCACGAATGGTGATTTAATGAAATGTGGTCTTATAGGCAAAAACATTTCATCACTGCAAGGGTTGATATATATTATAGACCAGAACCATATGTTTAGTACAAATATAGTCCAGAGATTTGGTAGAATATATAGTAAGTGACTTTTTTAGCCCGTGTATCGATATATCGCTGTATCGTCGATATTTCTAAATTGATATATCGATACAAAAATTTTAATCAATGACATCCCTAGTAATATTACAATTTTGATTCATCGCATATTATCGACCGCCACAACGCAACGAGTGTCTCATGATTGCAATGTGGCTGGTTAATGTCCATTAACAGTATGTCAATGTCTGAAGAATACTGGACGGAGGATCGTAGACAGTGAATCTAAAGCAGGACAATATCCCCGCGAAGGTATGTGGCAATCTAGCTTTCAACCTGGCTGTCGTGAAATATTGTGTACATACATATTGAGATCAAGTTGCATGGTTATAGGAAAAGGCCTGTTATATTGAAAGAGTGGGCAATGATGTTCTTAACAGGGGTTTAAGCTCTAATTTCATCTTAAGAGACGAAAACTATATATACACAATGTATAATCAATCTTCTCAGGGAATTTCTTATTCAGATTCGAAATACCTCCACAAACATGCAAAATGAAATTGTTTCTGAAAATGGAGAAATGGAAAGTATTTTGCGACCACGGCATCGGGTCATTGATATGAAAATAAAGCAATAAATATATAGGTGTTCATTTCTTCAATAGTGTAGGTAATTAGCGATTAAAATAATCCACATGATAAATCTAAAATACAGCATGTATCAATTAAAGGTGCATTCTTTTTTAATTTCAGTCATGTTCATAAATTGTACATAACAGCACTGGACAGTTAAAAATAAACGACTTCAATTATGTAGAAATTTTCCTGACGTGCATAGAATGTCAATATTTTACATAGAAACTATGAATAAAACTCTTTCATTACTATTCTTTTGGAGATGTTGTTTGTAGATTTGGAATATACCTTATTTTACTAAAAGTGTTGTCGATACATGTAGTATTTTGCAACATTACTCGCTCTACAATATATATACTGTACCATCAAAATGTCACGGAATGTTTCGATGCAGGATAAAAAATAGATCTCTCAACAGATTAGGTCTCGAATTTTTAGTCACATAAGATATTGTAACGCGCTTTTTAATTAACTTTTCATGGCGATAGTTATTTGTCCTTGATTTCCAGTAAAGTACGCTTAAAATAAGGAACTCGAGGGAGACAATTCAATGGATGCCGTTATAATTGAACCAATGTAGTTACTTCCCTAGATAAAGTTTCATATCAAGTACATTTTAAACGGTGGTGTTCTTTTCCAGCATATTTATTTTGCTAATAGCATGGTGTATAAAGGTCCGTGCTATTAGGTAGTAGAGGATTTGTACTAATGATAATGCAGTATATTATCAAGCAAATTTGCCATGTCAGCAAATTTCATCATAAAAGACATTAAAAGGAATAAGTTTATAACAATTTTTAGAGGTACTGAGGTGATCTTGTAGTGTCTTGTGGCAGTCTTTCAGAGTCTCGGGGTATATAGACTGTCCGCTCAGCATAAGCGCATAGACTTACTTAATGTATACAAGTCTGTAATAAAGGACTAAAAGAAACAAGAATCAGCGACAAATATTTTGATTCAATGCTTTTTTATTGTCATATTTATCTGTACAATAGTTAACTCACGACATGTAACGTAATACAAACTTCTCAAACCAAAATACTGGCAAACAGATTTGTTTTCATGAAAACTAAAAACTTAAAAAAAAACTTGATTAAGTCCCCTTGACATACAAACTAAAACATAATAAAACCAACCTGTATAGACAGAGTTAACTTCAAACAGAGTTGGTTATAACCAACACATGATTTTTTTTGTCACTTGAATAAATGCAAAGTAAATTGCCTCTGAACGTACTATTTGATTTCTTCTCATACACGAATAAATCTGTTTAACACTTAAATGTTACATGGAAGATATAGTGATATAAAATTTTGATTTTGTGATAATACAGACTAGATCTCATACACTGAAAACATCTAAATCTGAAATGTCTCGTTGAAAAATTGAGTGACCAAAGTATTACAGATTATTAATACATACACAGCAATTTTGGCTCTCTTCAAGTTTATACTGTTTTATTCCAGTCTTCAATGAGTAGTGTGTTTTTAAAATATGCTTCTTACTACATGGTTAATACTTCATTTTATATTATCATGTACTGATATTAAATGAGAACACCAGCTATGTATGTGTTCTGAAAAGTCACAGCAATGGCATGTATTGCGCAATGACTGAATTCAATTTTTTAAAGCTACCTAAAAGACTTTTGTAGGAATCATTATTCATTTCTTCTTCTATCTTCAACAAGTCCCTCTTTTAAAAAGTCAGCTGTATCATTTAATATTTGTCTACATCTGAATATAAAACAATATTGTAACGCTCTACCTGTCCATTACCCTATGGGTGAAAAAAAAATCGCAAGGGGTAGTTTCCCTTTGCAAATTATGTCTTCCCTGTATTATATTTAATCTGCGGTTTTACAGCCAACTTTTCTACAGGAGGCAGATAAAGTTGAAAATAAAGAAATTTAAGAGAAAAAATATTTAGAAATGGATATAACACTTACATTTATTAACAGAAAAAAATGGTAATTATTGCTTTTAGGAATAATGTCAGATGACTATAAATATGATAGACATTTAAAACCAGTATGATAAATTGAATTATCTGGAAAACTGAACATTAGGCTTATTCCAGAAAACATTAACCCTCACATTTACATTCTTTCTTGCATTAATTTATCAGGTTTTTACTTTAACTAATAATATCTATTGGATAATTTGAATATTTCATTCTGCACCGTATAAAATCTACGACGGAAATCTGAATTTCTCAAATACTCAAACGTTGATAGTATTCTTGTAAAGTTACTGATTGCAGGGATAAAGGTGCACCTATTTTTGTTTTTATAATAAATACTAAATAAATACATTAACAGCATGCTCATGTCTATGTAACTGAACAATTTAAGGCTAAAAGATGTATCATTTTTCAAAATTAGCAGCATCTGGTGGTTTTAATCTTTTCAAAAACCCATACACAATATCTAAAACAATACTATAATCTGTATTATGGAAGAATATATCCCATTTTCTAGTCCTGAAACATGCTACACACACCCACCCACCCATGAGATATATTCAGTTTTTGACATATCCTGAATCAGGACACTTACTGTTACACCACAATAATCAGAAATATTTACGAGTGCCAGCAATCTGTAGGGTATTTTCCATAGCCTGTATTTAACTGAAGAAAAACACAGACGTATGGGACCTATGATTGTTTTCTTGATTTAGAGCTATTTCTTTACTTAATTGATTGATGTTACTCAGATCAGAGAGTCTATGGATCTTTCCTAGTTCAACAGCATTGTATTAGCAACTTCACAGCGTTAAAATGAAAATATGATTGCATATAGCAACCTTTCTTATATGACCAGTTCATTACATTGATTTTCTATTTAAAAATCAAGAAAATAAATAAATAAGATTCTACATTAGCTAAAAATATGCATGACTTTCGCTTGCAAATATTTCTGACAATGCGGTATATAACTGGTTATATATTCTAATTCCATTATATCCCCATATAAAGGAAATATACTGTATCTTGTACAAGAATAATCACAATACTGTTTTGTAGGCACAAATTCTATATATCTTCAAAATGAAACAAAATCAACAGTCGACAATCATTTTGTTTTAAAACCCCTATTTTCTGTAATTCCATCCAAAAAGTCACTATCTATATACATTAAATTTATGTTTGCAATGTATCACACAAAATGAAAGTAAAACAAAAAAAAACTCAAAATAATTTTAACACATAGAACCTTGCTGTACAACTAACAGATCGTCATATGTCATTTTATTACTTTTACATTCAATTCATCACAGTCTTCTTGATTTGAATACATGTACATATATGACATACATGTAACACACATATGTATAATGGTATACGTGTATCTCAATGTTTTCCAAAGTACATTCAACAGTGCACAGATAACGTATTTATTTCGGTGACTTTCTAACTTGAAAAAAACATGCGTGATAAAAACAAGAAATCTATTTATAGAGCCATTAAATCTACGTTTTCTTGGTAACCAGGGAAACACAAAGTTGACATATATTCCTGAGATACTGTGTGTAGGAGACATCAGTGCGTAACCATAGAAACATGAATACATCACCACGGTTACAATATGGAACCATAGCAACAATACTTTGCACACTTAACAAGTCAAACAACATTACTTAATAATAACGCAACACTGATATGTTTCAGTACCATTACCATAACAACCATTCTTGAAAACTTACTTGTCAGTAAGAAGCAATAACAAATCCCACGTTCTTATTCATGTCCACTAATGGCATCAAACATGCACCATACTGCTAACAGTATTTACTGCATTTACCAACAGCCAATCAAAATTCTTTCACATTTCAAGAATGGCCGTTAAGGAACGGCCTTTTGAGTAAATCTACAATGTGCACAATACACTGACGGACCAATCTCTCTTTCATTTAGAAAATAAATAACAGTATCAAATCAGAATGGTTATAAATAATTTCTTTGTCTTTGGTATGATAAAGATAGAAATATCAACCAAACGAGTATTCACTTAAATTTTCTACTAAAACTGAAATTCTGTCGCATACTCTAAACCAAATTTTTTGCATGAAATTTATTTTCTGCAAAACAGAGATGAAACAAATTTGTTTTTACTTACTGCAGAAATATGAAGTTACTGTGTCTGGTTTCAAATTCAATATATAGAAACACCAGAATTAAACATCTGCCAAATGTTAGCATTAACTGGCACAAAAATTTAGTGGTTTACATTGTCCTTGTAACAAACGACTGCAACTTTAAGACTGAAAAGGCTTGTATCTATTTAGGTTCCCTGTAAAACACAGCCCTTTTAAAAAAACTCTTCCTTTCCTACTATTATTCGGTGGGTGGGGAAATCCATGTGCCAATAAAAAAATAACTGTTAAAACTGCAAATCATATACTGCAATTCACACAACCAATTCCATGTTAGTTTAAATATACCATCTCCTCATAATGAAATACAACTCTGTATATACATGTATAAAATTACCCTAGAACAGCTACATACTTGTGCTGCATACCCTTGCCCTTAAGCTGACCTCTATATTCAAATGACACTAAAAAAAACATGCCCAGTCTTATATAGAGAGCGACTTATGAGCAAGTGAATACACTACCTCAAAATCAATTCAAAAACAGAAATTACATCTTAATGATGTGATATATATGACTGAACCACATATATGCTTAATATCTATGAGCATTTCTACTGTGAAACAAGACTTTTAAGAAATAAGGCAAGAAACTATCATATGGCAACTCTGTATGGAATTCAGATCATTTCTTTAATCTGCACATAAAGTACCAGACAAAATAAGACTTACTACTTCATAGAGTTAGACTAACTACTTCTTAGACTTGGAATCACTACTTTGTAGAGTTAAACTATTTCTTAAGATTTTAAAGAACTAAAAGACTTACTACAATGTATTTAACAGATTTCTAAGACTTACTACCCATTAATATCAGTGAACCGCAGCCACCTGTAACAATATCTCTCAATCAGCCACAAAACTGGTTTTATACACATTGAAGCATATTGCAGTATTATGATTCAGCATCTTTCATGAACCTTGAGTTTTATGTTTCAGTTATCAAATGTTTCCTCGGAAAATATTAGGCGGGAATCTGTCTTTGATGATCATTTTGTATTTTGATATGGCATGAAATCCGGTGGCTTTAATAGCTTCTGCTGTACAATGGAGTTTCAAAATGCATGAACCTTTGCACCCAAGATGTAACGAGTAAGTTTTCCATAAATAATCATAATTTGTCTGTCCCGTGCAAATAGGCTGTAACTCTTGTGAAATTAACAAAAAGTTAAACCCTTAACGCACTACACGGACAAATTATGAACAGATGTATTAAAAACCTCAAGTACAATGTACATCAGTTTAGCATTTACCCTGCTGAAATTGTAAAATGATAATTACCCGATGAAAATTTAGTGACTGAAACGCAAACATGGTCTGCACTGGTCACAAAGGCAGAATCTTTTATTATCAGTTGGTTAAGACTTAAAATTAAATTTTGTTTTTACTCTATGATCTCATCCATTCCCTCTCACCTACCCATTTCTATGTCAACAAGGAAGATATAACTTGTCAATTAAAGTTTGACTACCAGTACTTATTTCACCATTCTTGCTACGACTGGAACACACATAACTGTCTGTCACAACCATGAGACAATTTACATAAACTTTCTTTTTTTAATTTTTTTTTTTTTTTTTAAATGGAAGTCAGATACCTCTGGAAACTGTTAAACAAGTTTAATTTCACAAATCATCGATTAAATTGAAAGAAAAACAGAACATAATCGAGTTACTGCACGTAGTAACCCTATCTATCTTTACATCACTATTAACGAATATTGTCTGTTTTTGCTGTTAAAATACAATTTTTGGCTGTGAATTTGCTGTCTGTGGAATTTGAACCTCGTTCACAATTTCTGTTCACAGACTGTTCCTAACTTAACAAGCACTAAAAAGCACTGGACTTAACTTTTGATTATTATCAAACAACTCTCACCATATTTACTATTAGCGGCGCTGTTCTTAGACAATATACCTTATATTCCATTACTCTCCATTAACTACATCTCTAACACAAAACTCTTAACACAAAACAGTAGTCCCAGCTGTAGTTTACTTTGAACCATTGCCCACATTAAATGTACCCGACTTATAGATAAGCTAAACTTATGGGTGAGTATATAAGAGGCCATTGCAAAACTAGTGTATCAGTTACTTTACATGTACATAGATTAGTTTTGCACTAATCGTTACTAGACTCTGTCGATGAAATATCTAGATTTTTAACTAATCTACCAAAGGTATCTGACTCTCTGATAAGGAAAAATATTCTAATTTTTACGTACTGTAAATTGGACAAACTTCACACGACAAAAATTGCGCAATTTTGTGAGTAGACGTACTTATTTGCTGAATTTCTCAAAATTCGCGAAATGAGAATTCTCTAATAATAGATCTATGTGAAATTAATCTTTCGCGAGATTTCTAAATAAGCGGCGTGGGAAATTCACGAAAATGACGAAAATTAGGTCATCATGAATATTAACCAATTTACAATAGTGGCAATACTGTGTAAATAAGTAAATAAATGTCTTTGGTAAAATAACCTATCATACAAACTACTAAAGCTACTCTTGAGGCTATTCTCTCTATACAAAAGAGTAAATGGGTTACTTTTTATTCATATAAAATCTCTGTAAACGGAACAAAAACTTTGAATGAAATGAGATTGATCCAGTTTTTAAAAAAAATGCCTATAACAAATGTATACATCTTATGTACAAAACCATGTAGATACAGTGACAATGTGATACGCCAGACAACAGTTAATTTTCCGACCAATAAAACTTGAATACAGTGCAAGAAATATGTAAAACCAAAAGCATTTAATTAAAAAAAAACAAATTAAAGGAACTTCTATTGAGCGCATTTACATTTTAATATTTTTACTATTCGCCAATTCTTTTATCTTGATATTTTTAATATTAGCCAATTTATGATAAATAAAAAAATCATTAACTATATCAATGATTAAAACAATATACATAAAAACTCACAAATATTCCGGAAAATATGGTTCCATTTTTCTTGCTTCAACAAAGCTTCCTAAATTTTGCAAATATTCAAGTTTTACGAGTAATGAAAACATTAATTAACATTCTCTTTGAGTAAATGACATCAACAATACAACAAGATTAACAGACCTAATTTTGATTTTTGTCTTTATCTATACATCTATTATAAATGATTTTAACACGATAACGATGACATATAATTTCTCTAACCCTGTCGCACAGAATCCTTCAATGAATTCACAATTAAAATGTAAACAAAGTTTAATTTAAGATCAGTATAAATCACTTCTTAGACCTCCTCCTCCTCCTCCATAACCCCCCTGCCCCTCCCCACATACTTTTCCACATTTTCTTACAGATCTGGACATCTTCTCCAATAGTTATGGCAAATTTCTCCAAAACTTAGCTTACCTCACACTTCCTGCCTTTGATTGGCTAGAAATGAGGCCATGATTTTCAAACTTAAACCAATCAAAAGCAAGAAAATCTCACAATCTAAATAAAGAAGTCCTAGCAATAATTTATACTGACCCACTGCATGTACACAGTCAAAAATAAAACAACACTGGCTGTTATCATTTTATCCTATTTTATCATACATTCTAGTATTATCTTGTACACCCGACTATAATGATTGTCTTACATTGTTTGACTTTTAATAACTGAAAGCCATTCCATTAGAAAAATATACTTTTTCACTTATACTTTTGATTATTCTTAAAAATAAAAGCTTTTGCGCCATTGGTGAGGAGTACTTCTTGTACAATAATAATTTAGAAAACTCACAAAAAAATGGCAGCCAAGCAACAAATGATATTACCTAATTCACTAGGGGAAGTTGTAAGTCAACCTAAATACCAGTTAAAAAGAAATAAAATACTGCTCAAGTTGAGATAATATATATCATTTTTCATAACAGAAAAAAAGGTAACATAAGCATGACATTCATTCTACTTGCAAAAAAAAAATTAAATTAAAAAATTTGCAGAATATTCTTTGTTTGCATCAAAGAAAATGATACAAAAATCGAAAACATCATCCTATCATAGCAAGTCAACACATGTCATGATATACCCATTGCATTTCATCCCTTAAGTGCAAAAAAGTTGTAACCCTTTATAAAACAGAAAGCAGTTGCAACCTTCATGCATCAAAGGTACAATTTTGTCAATTTCTGGCAAACGTAACGGCATATATTTGTGTCTGTAGTGTGTATAAAAATGAGTTTCGAAACTAATACATATATTCATACAGAGTCTAAACACTCTGCACTCTTTGTGATAGATAGATCGCAGATGAATTCCACTTTTTTCATAATCAAAACAGTATTTGATTGTATAAGTAAAAGACAATTTAATCCAACGTGGTGAAATGATCATACATGTATTTACTTAGCAGATAAAATAACTCATCATCTCAATGTAAAATTGATAGGAATAATACCAATCTGTACTTAACATTTCTATTTTAGGACGAATAATCCAAGTCATGATAAAAAAAGATTAAATTTATGTTGTTCAAGTTGTTATTCTTTTGCACCCTAATCTTTTTAAATGTCTAAATATAATTCCTACTTAATGTATATAAAAATGACTGTGTCTGTTCCTTTAGGGATGTATTAAATTGAAATAAAACATATCATAATGATGGATTCTTTATCATTTTAGCAAACGGTGGAAGTTTACTGCTGTAATATATACCTGTTCTGATCACAAAAATGTATCTAACAGATAAAAAAATTAATTTCTAGGTTCAAATCCATAATATGAAATAAAGGGAGTAAACTTTCTAGACTGTAATAATACATCTTTGGCAAATACATGAATTGTAGAATCTAAACTGACCTTAATATAATACATGAAAGGAGGTGGGCATCAGGTACGCCCGAACTTAAACATGCACAAAAAAAAAATGGCAGCAAACTGAAATGTGACGTTAAATGAAGGATTATTTCTATGACGTTTTTTTTCCGTAAATTTTCTGACAAGCTTTAATATCTCCATTGCAAAATAAAACATATTACATGCTAATTAAACATACCAATAAAATCTCAATAAAAACCAAAGTTTAAAAAAAAGCTTTCAACACTCATTTTAGAAAAGCTTACAAAATTGCCGAAGCACATGTAAAAAGAACGGCAGTGTTGGAAAACTTTGTTACTTATCGACAAAACAAATTAAAATTTATGTCTTTATAAAGAACAAAAAAATGTAACAAAAAGCAAACACTGTACATTAATGTCTGTAATAAAACGTTCTGAAAACAAGAATAACAATGCAAAGAGCACGAAAAGTCTTTTTCCTTCTACACAACTGTGTAACATAATTATGTACATAATACTCTAGTGAAAACCCAAATACAACGTGACTAAATGATACAGTTAATATCGTAGACCTTGCACCATGGTTACCGTAATTTTTACACAAAACATGTCACCGTAGTACCAAGAAAGATCAAGAAACAGTTAAAAAGGAAAAGTGAGCTCCATTGAAAATCCTGATTGTTTATAAATAGACGACAAGTGCAGACTGACATGTATACACGAGATGCTGACAATGGCCGCCTTCTAGCGCTCGTGAGGCAACATGAAGAACGTTTATGCATGGACGCACGCTGTCATGACGACGACAGGCACACAGGGGACAGCGACATCACTTGAATGTTTCTGAACATAGAAAAGCAAGGAAAAATGAGTTTTGATCACGTGTACATGTAGTTACAAACATTTACAGGTAAGGTCTGGCAGAGATGCAAGGATTTATTCAAAGAAACCAACTAGATTTCAGTCAACTAAATACTCACTGATCTCCACATTTGAATTTTGCCATAAAAGGCGTCATTATACATGCTTTTACAAAGCTTTCTACATACTGTTAAATGTTCAACTGTTACGGTTCTAAATTTAGAGATTCAATGGATAAAAAGGCACAAAAATGAAATAACCAACCAGAAGGCCATGTTGGCCTTATATCGCTCACCGGAGTATCAGTGCACCAAAGCTAGTCAGATGTTGCTATAGGAACTCATTGGAAGCTAGGTTTCTCCTATTACTCTATATAAAGACAAGGGACCCCCTTATTTTCACCAAGCTATTCCCCTTAATTATACCAATACAACAGAGAAATGTAAACGTACTTCTCCAAGGTTATCCAAAGTTCATAACTTATGTAATATCTACAAATGGCTTCCGAAATCTTAATAGAATTATCTAATTTTAGGATGACCTAAGGTGACCTGGTAATTTTCCAATAATCAATCTCAGGACATATGCCCTGTATAAAAGAAGAATTATTTAAGCCCCAGGTCAAAGGGTGACTACTCGGGAACTAGTACAGTTTTCTTCCATCAAAAACCCTGCCCAGCGGAGCCAATATTTACCCCAGGTCCATGATGAATTAAACTTTTGCAGAGAACCACTCAAGGATCACCCACATGCAAAATAATAAATATTCATCCAACAGTTTTGGAGAAGATGTTGTTTGAAGTAAAATGCTAACAGACTCTGTACATCAAAGGAAAAAAGAAGGACAGTAGGCGATCCTAAAAGCTCATCTGAGCATCTGCTCAGGTGAGCTAAAACAATAATAAACTTGCATCTCTAATTTGATCTTCAGCAAATGAGTCATCATCAACAGATTTCTTTTGTTGTTATACTGACTTACATGAAGAAATTGCTAACATAGTCCTTTGTTGTTATTGTTGTATGGGCTGAATGCCCATTTCAACAACATTTTGGTCTGTTTTAGAGGCAGGCAGTTTACCTTCCCATCTTTCCTGGGAGGAACCAGCACCAGATCACTATCCTCAGTAAGAAGCTGCCAACTTTCTCACAAAAAGAGCAATGGTCGGTAGCAGTGCTCGAACCCGTGACCCTCAATAAATGAGAGGTTACAGTGATTTCAAGTCAGCAACTCTAACCATGCAATCACAGAGACGGACACATAGTTCTTTGTTAGCAATGACTACCGGGACTCTACCTTTATTGTCCATTCAGTGCCATAAGGTTCTATCCTTATTCTAATCAGAGGCAGAGCCCTTTAACACTGAACGGAGAATATACTACCATTAGTATTATTGTACAAAATGAATGCAACATGTTACTACAATGATTTATAAGACCATTTCAAAGCTAGTCTAACATATTGCCAAATGTGAAGTCTAACATATTGCCATATGTGTACGACAGATGACAATCCACTGTGAATGACTACACAACAAAGTGTGTTATAACATCGGCACAACAATATTAACCCAGAGCCTGCTAACTTTCTAAAAATAGACTCTGTCCATCTTCCAGTTTGGGTTCTCTCATTGGTTGTTCAAAGGAACATTCATTAAAAATTTGTAACCAGTGTGGATCATGATCAGGTTGCATGCACAGTTCAACCATTATCTGCACTATTCACAATTCCATCAACAAAATTTCACTAACCACTCACCCTTTGAACAATTAATGGTACATTCCAAAATGAAAGATGGACAAGTCCATTTTGTGAATTCAGCAGAGAAAGGATTACAGTGCAGATTCCGACCTGATCATTTAAGTAATTGCCTTCCTTACAGAATGGACAATAATCCAGGGTTTTGTTCGGTCTAAATGATTAGCTGTGACGTCTAATGAAAATTGATGCCATTGACTAGAATGTCAAGATGATTAGTGGATGATAATGATGATAATAATGATAAGACATCATTGTTAAAAATGTCTTTTCGGGAAGTAAATATCTTGCGTGAATTTTGGTTGGTGATGGGCCTCAATTTGGGCAGGTACTAACGACTTTTCAACCAGTTATGACAGCGAAACACATTCCAGATTTTTCATGATACAGACAGTAATTTGTCTTAACACTTATGTAATCCAAATTCTGTCTAAAATGTCCCTTTAGCCACCAAATTTCACAGCACACCCCCATGAACCTTGAATGGTATGGTCCAATATCAAGGATTGAAAAGTTCATTCCAAAAATTTAGCAAGGTCAGGGTAAATCTACATCTACATCTACGGGGATACTCCCAACAATCAATTTCTGATCATAACTGGGAGGTAAATATGCAAATTAATAAGAAGAATGATAAAGAATACGTCAGAAGTGCGACTGAATTAGCACTTACAGGGAAGTTTATGACCATAGTGGATATACCGGTATCAGAAAAGGAAATGGGAGGTACTGGGTAAACTGTGTTTAACAATCATCATAACGTTGCTGCTAATAATAGACATCATTATGATGATAACAATGATGAAGAAATTAGATGCTGATGATGATGAATTAATGACTGCGCTGATGTTGATGTTGATGCTGATGAAGATGATACAGATGCTGAAGTCGAGCCAGACATTTTAACACAAACATGCTGGGAAACATTTAACATATGTCATGCAAACAGTGAACAATTCCTTGTTCCCATTACAAGAGATAGAAACACTCTTCTTCCATCATTACTTTTCTATCAAATTTTCATTACAGCACATAATCAGGCACTCAAAAACCTCAAAATTAATAATTAGTAAGATTAGATCATTACTTCAAAGCCACATTTAACATTCAATACTGGCAATGAAAAAAAGCAAAAATTTGGCTACATTTAACAAAACTGATCATTCTGAAGTCAAAATTTGAAATGAACAGATGAATTGTTACATGTCTACATGTATGTTGTTAGCATGAAGAATGTATGAGCCTGGCATCTGAGTCGCAGTCACGCTCAAGATGTTGTTCCCGTCAACTGATATCAATCGTTTTCATTCAAATGTTGGTGATTGTCCACAACACAACACCTTTGTTTACCTGTGCACAAATTTGAAATGTATGAACCATTTTACGAAAATGTTACTGGTGCTAACTTACCTTGTTGGCAGACAGAGACACAAATGGTGTATAATACATACCTTAGAAAAACTATAATCAGCACGGCTTCTAGTATGGTTTGCTATCATTTTTTGGTCGCTTAAGCTGCACTTTCAACCGTTTCATACCGATCTGGAAACCATTCATAGCCTGTATTGCTGCCTGGGCGGAAACCGGGTTGTCATAACTAACAAAACCTGAAACATGACATAATTATAACGGTGTATGAATATTTAAGGTAAACTTCATTTAACTTTGAAATTCATTATTGTACTGCATTAACAGGTATGTTTTGCATTATTCTTAAGCATTTAAGCTACCTATGAGTAGTGTGATCCCCGCCAGTTTATGCTGAACCTCCTTCAGGTCCAAGTAAATGACCTTCGCCTTGCGTGTCACACAGATTGACCTCAAATCCAGCTAAGACATAAAATCAAGAGCCAACCTGTCAGGATTTCTATATCGGTCTTTGTATCCAATAGATACGACTGTGTACAACACAATGCTATTTTGAACGATTCAAACCTTGGCTACACACTCAAACAGCGTACCATTCTCCTTTGGAGGTCATCTTGAAAATTGGCTGAGCTAGAGCCAAGCATTTAATAGAAATTGTACCTAGCTGGAAGCCAGCATATGTTTTACAACCAATGCAGATCATAAACAACTTTCACAGTCCTGTTTATACTGCCTGTGTTTCCTATAAGCACTGATTATGCTATATTCTGTGCTGTACTTAATGACTTTAAGCGGCTTACCAAATGTACTTACCAAAACATTTACTAAGATTTGTCTGTTTATCAATGAAGACTTTAGCTGATATCACATTTCCAAATGGCATGAATGTCTGCATGAGGTCCTGGTCACTGAATTCTTGAGGCAAATGATAGATGAACAAATTCGCTCCCTCAGGACCTAAAAAAAGTAAAAATTTGAAATATCCGAAATTTGTTTATTTCATGTAGGGTTTACATCCCTTTTGTAAAAGTAATTTGCGATTGTGTTTAGGCTGGCAGTTTACCGGTAAGGCCCAGAACTAGACTCCGATCTGATTCATAACTGCCAACTTGCATGAAAAGTCAGGTTGTAGCTTGGGGCTCAAACCCACCACTCCCACTCAAGGAGAAGTCACACTGGTTGACGGACAACTTAGTAGTTCTTACCCTAATTTTCTTCCTAATTTCGTATTTGTTAGCAATTTTATGAAGTGGAAAAAAGAGTGTGTACAGTTCTAAAGAAGTTACTTCCCCTTCATCTTTCAAAATTTTCCGCAATTGTGCAACTTAATTTTTGCGCTAATATAACAACCGTACCATTTTCACTGTTCAGCAGTAATTAGCAGAACTACATGGGAAAGGGTAATTGCACTAAATAATAAATATATAGAAACATTTGTGCCAGTGTACATAATCACTTCTCATTTTTGAAAAAAATTAACTGTTTTGTAACTGTTGTATATATTATACAGCAGTTTAAAGATATCAAAGCACTGAAAGTACTGGACACATACAAGCCATCCAGTGTAATTATTGTGAAACACAGATGACATCTATTTCCATGTGAGGAAAGTGGTGTTATGTTGAAACTAATTACAGTGAAATCTTTTCTATTACCCCAAAATGATATTTACTTTAGGTATTACCTCAACCATTCAAATAGCAGAAACAAACCTGTCAAACTTATCTGTTTGCATACTGTCCAATTAATATTTGACATATGAAATAAATGAATTTTGTGTGTTACAGATTTTTTTCACCACACAATTGAATTTGTCAACTGGCAAGACAGAAAAGTAGTCTTTTTTCACCACACAACTGAATTCGCCAACACGTTACTGGTATGGCAGATTAGAAGCAATAATAATTAGTAAATCTTGTTGAAAATTTTGATGACTTACCTTCTGTCTGTTTCCCTGCGGGCGAATTGACAGCTTGTAACTGTTGCGCTGCTTGTGAACTGAATGCGTTCGGGAATGATGCTGAAATACCACATACAATTTTAATTTTTATGCAACAAAACAAACCACTAAAATGCTTATAGAGACCATCGTCATGGATCAGTTTGCCGAAATACACACTGAGAATGGTATTTGGCTTCCTTTTCTATTTTATTACAAATTATACAGAAGAAATATTCTACCATTGTCTACATGTCATCGCAAGATTCTGCATTTACACGAAAACAAGAAATTTACGTGGTAACTTATAATAAGTTTCTTTGTCAAATAATCATTTCAAATGTGTAATATCAATGAGGATACTGTACATCAATTTGATGCTCTGTGTGAAATCCACACAACTGAACAGATCAATTATTGGCTGATACACAATACCCAACAGAAGCTTTCTACAGAAGATGGCTATCTCATGAATATTAATGACTACCTGACTCATCCGCCAACAAAATGTTCGAATTATTAACAACCATGAACTAATCAAGTTACTAACCCTGGACATATATCTTGGTTACAGGGTTTCCGGACACATAGATTAAGGTTCTAGACAAAGTTAAAATCTAATTAATTCCGCACTCAAGCACATAAACATACATAGAAAACGTAAAAAGCTGCATAGTTCTGTAAAGTACCAGTATCGTGGGGGAAAAGTGAGACCAAAGGGACACAAAATATCCCGCTTGGAAGTTTATGATGAAATATATGCATCATGTCAGTCCTTTACATCAATTATAAGACAAATAATACTTTCAGCAGACGTAACTTGTCATGATGCTCTTCAATTCTTACAGGATGCATTGAAAAACACAAGTATTTCAAGGGTTAATTTGTGATTCACGACACAAAATACCTTTTAAACTATAAATTCATCAAAATGAGATAAGAAATTGTTTTCCTGTCTAATCGGGCATGTGCAAACATATTCAAATATGAAGCATTTATATGTACTGTTGTTACAGGATTGAGGTTAAGCATTAATCTTTTACACTTTTTGCCTGCCAAAATTACATCATATTAGTTTGCATATACATTTAAATGTTCTTCATACTGGCTTACGGTGAAGTAAGTTGTGGCAATCTTAACTGGTATACTGAATGAACAAAGCGGTCAATAATATACTGAAAATCAAAAGTTTAGCAAGTTTATATTAGATTCCCCATCTTATTAAAACTTTCGGTGAAAAAATAAATTTTGATACTGGAATGTCAGATTAGAGCTAGACAATAGATATTGACTTATTTTTTACGCACTGTTGATTTTGTTAAGTTGAAATGGCCGATTTTTTATTTTGCACAGGTAGCACGTGTATGTCAATATCTATCACATATAAAACTTTGAAAACTCTACTGTTGGGTTGGATTTATACCATAAAAGAAATAACATTAAACAAAAATTGAAATTTTGTCATGGGATGCCAGCCTGGTATGAAGTTGACTCAACGTCACATGGCCATAGGCATGTTGACTGGTGGTATGAAAATTAAAGACGTCGCTATACATTTTAATATGAACCAATCCACCATAAGTCATCTTAGGACAAGATACCAGCAGACAGGAAACATCGTAGATAGACCACGTTCCGGCAGGCCACTAAAGAAGATGGCCAGAGAAGACCGTTTAATTGTGACGTCATCAAGATGTAATCGGTTCATGTGAAGCAGGATGTAAGCACACCATTTGCGCATTACAACAGGCACAAGAGTTTCGGATTCTACCGTCTGTAGGAGGCTATGGGCAGCAAGACTTAAGGGACGCCGACCATACGTTGGACTTCCGTTGACACAACGTCACCGTGCAGCTTGTGTTACATGGACACAAACTCATCATAACTGGAGACAAATACAATGGAATCAGGTTCTTTTCACGGATGAATCTCGGTTTAATCTCTCCTTTGCCGATGGGCGAATGCGTGTTTGGAGGAGGAAGGGCGAATGGTCTGACCCCATAAACGTGATGGAACGTGATTGTTACAGCGGTAGCAGTGTAATGGTGTGGGGTGGCATTTGTAATCACTGCCACACTGCACTTGTTACTGTTCCTGGAAACCTTACATCAGTGAGGTACTGTGATGAAATAATCAAACCAGTCGTGGTTCCATTTCTTCAAGGACGAGCACTCATTTTCAAACAAGACAACGCACGCCCACACACCACTAGACACACCCAGAACGTGTTACGTCAACACAACGTAAATGTCATGGAGTTGCCCTCCAGATCGCCGGATCTTTCACCCACAGAACATTCATGGGACCACCTTGGACGGAAGATTAGATATCGTGATGACGTCATCACTGTGCGTGATCTAGAACGTGCATTACATGAGGAATGGAACGGAATAGCTCTCCACACAGTCAGGAAGCTGGTATCAAGCATGTGAAGACGATGCAATGCTGTTCTTGCTGTTTTTGGAGGACACACAAGATACTGACTTTATTTTTTATCACTAAATTGTTGACCCATATGTTATCCTAAGTAATGGATTACAATGTACACTAAAAATGGTAAAATTTGCTTTGATTTTATTTAAATTTAGCTACAATAAATTATTTTAGGCACATGCACTCTCATATTTCATTTTCTCCAAACTAGATCGCGAAACAGAAGTATCATTTCCGAACTTGCTAAACTTTTGGCTTTCAGTATAGATCAGGCCAAACTATCCACATAAACTGAGTATTCCAGGAAAAAAATTATGGAAGAATGTAATTCAAAATGGTAAACCATTTACAAGTAGCGACAATTTCTAAAAGAAAATAAGCAGTTATTTAAAGAAATGGAAGGAAACACATTATTGTAAATGAAATTTGGGTGATAAAACGAAATATGGATTATATTCTATTCTCTGTAACCAGTCTCAAATCTGTGGTTTCTGATTGGTCATTTTTTAAAGTAATTCACATCTAGCCAATGAAAAGACAGAGAAATTAGACTGGTTTTCAGAGAAGTATTTCATCACCAGAGTAATTTATACTGCCAATAACATGCATATGACACAGCCAAACCTGCTTATGTAACGATAACCTGTAAGTATTGAATACATGTGCAGCATATGACTGAATTTCAAAAGTCAAGACTGCCAATTTGAGTAAGTCATAAGTACACATACCGCTAATTAAACTGATAACTTTTTCTATTGTAAAATCAATTTGGAAAGGTTTTGACATATATCTTTCTAAATCTCAGATAATCACACTTTGCTATTCTAAAGTGAGTGACAACAACCCTACCTGAAGCAGGGGTATGCAAAAAAAAAAAAAGATCACTGAAAAAATGCATAGATAATCCTAACACTAAAATACCATGATTACAAGAAAATATCAAAATATGAAACTTCATTGTAGACATGAATGTCAAGAATGATATGTAATTCAAGACATTGGTGCAAAATTGTTGTATCTCATTCTAAAAGTACTAGTACACTTATTAGCGTTTTGCACAAACCCTTTCACTACAGTGCGTGACAAATTTTAGAAATTAAATTTTACAAAAGACAGGTTTGACTGTTTTAGCCATATATAATAAGTATGTTTTAACTACAATAAAACTTGGTTACAATATAGATGGGCCTAGCATGCTGTACAAGGTTCAAAGCTGTATAGCCAGGTGTATGGCTCATTTCTGCCTATATGTGGTGTGCAACAGGGGTGTCCAGTCCCACCTTTACTCTTTATTTACTTTGTTATACAACTTCTGATTTCAAGATATTAAATGTACAAAGCTGTTTTTGTGCTTATCCCGATGAAAGAAATATAAATTTATCAAAGCATTAACTATAAAAAATAGGCAAAATGCAATATCAAAGAAAGAGAATCTGTAATTCTACACAGTTTTTTAATTTTGTTTGTCTTAGTATTTTATTAATTCAGCCTATAAAAAACATTTTCATCATGTAAATAATGGTGAAGTTTGGCCAGCCCAATGTTTTGGTCCAAGAAGTGGCTACACAAGACAAATTTCCATGACAACAGATCCTAATCACAGGTGCATTTTTATACAAAAAAAGTCTGTGTACAGCATTCCATCTCTATGATTAGGTTTTAAACATAGACACAGAGTAGTAAAGCCTACACTAACATTTCTTGAACAAATACATGTATGTTATAGGTCTATGAACACTTTATGCCAAACTTTTTGACTGCTATGAGTTAAATATTACCAAATTACACTTTAGATTTTAGCATTTTTTCCATGTAATTAAATAAAGACAATTTTGTTGTTAAACTGATTTAGTACGATCTACAAAGATATAAAACACTGAAATTGAAATTACAGATCTTTATGCATTGAAAACAAATCACTTGTTTTAACTTGCCAAAACTGATAACAATAGAAGGCAACATATAAAACACTCATTTGATACTCGCTGAAGCTAGGGACCATAGTAAGCTAAAAGATGGAAACACAAATAAGCAATCAGGATTTTTCCTCATGTTGATATATGTGCAGGAATATTTGTGGGACAAATCAGGAGTGACTGACTGACACAGAATAAACTCATAGCAGTCAAATATAAACATAAGCTGGGCAAACACTGCACTCAGACTAACAAGAAGAGAGACGAGTTTTCCCATCCACCCAACCGCACACCGGGAACACTGAACAGTGACGATTGTAGTGAAAAATGAGCCATTTACCTGTAGCGGGACTGAGCAAACCTGACAAACCTGCGTACTGCTGGATTCCTGTATACGCCTGACTTAACGCGTCTATTCCTGATGTGCCATTGGTGACGCCTGGTGACATGCTGGTGGCAGCCATATTGTTATTGCCCAGATTTTGTAAACCCGCAAAGCCGCTTAATGAACTGTTGGAGGTTGATAGGGAACCAGAAAGGGATGCTGAAAACAATATTTCATCACTATGTCAAAACGTGACGGTAAATATAAACACAAAATACGAAAACAAGCAAAGAAGGGCAACATAAAAAGCAACTTGTTAAAATCTTAGCAACAATCAATCAATGCCACATAGTAATTATATAAACATACACTAGA
>JAFMSR010002090.1:0-24978 GCA_022818135.1 Saxidomus purpurata | reverse complement strand
TGCTGCGCTTTGCGGTGCTCTTGTTTTACATGCTCAGTGTATAGCACAGATACATGCGAGATTACCTCTGGATTTCTAGCCAGTTCATCTCTAGATTGGTGGGAAACACTGAAAAGCGTTCCTGAAATTTCCAGTGCCCGAGTCAGGATTTGAATCGGGGACCTCTGGATTGGTAGTCCAGAGCGTTAACAACTCGACCACCCACCACACATTACTGTGTATTTTCTTTATCACTTATATGGTTGTATATTTTCAGGTTCCACCATGCCCAAGCTGTGGTGGTCCGTTGAAACCAGAGATCACATTTTTTGGAGATAATGTGATGAAACCAATTGTTGAATTTGTACATGAGAAGGTTAAAGAGTGTGACAGTGTACTGTTTATAGGGACTTCATTACAGGTAAGCTGAGGATAGAACATTTTGACAGGGCTCAGGAAATTTTTAAATCTTTGCCGAATCCCCGCCATTCCCGCCTTCCTTTGCACACCATCACCGTTTCTTCCCCGCCCTCATGGACTTGCCAATTGCTGCAGATTTTTCAATCTTCCCCACGCATGATCGTCATTTTTTCTACCAACACGGTGTTGGCATACCTTCATAAGCTCTAACTTTTCATCATGTAATGTCTCTACTTAGATTCTGTTCTTTTAATATTTCAAAACATGACATACATTTTAGAAAAACTGGGTCAGAAAACTTCTGTATAAAAACAAAACCTAGTAATATCAGTTATAACTCTTAAAGTCCACAAGAAGATAAAGATGTTTTGTCTGACCAGGTCATACTGACATTTTTGAAGAGTTTACTTTTGTATGATTAATAGTGATACATATCTTGAATTTGTAGCAATCTGTCTGCCTCTGCTTTCTTAAAATGTTTTTTAGCATTATCACGAGATAAATGCTTTCAACCAATAATCAAATTCAAGACACCACTTGATAATGGATTCTGACGCACTTCTCTTGTAACGTCAATTTGGATTGGTTATTTCATTTAAATTTGCAATGGTTAATAAAGTTTGTACAATTACGAAATGGAAGGGTGTTTTAATTTTTGCATTTAAACACATTGTGTGTTAGAATAGGGTTAACTATTTAGCGATTTTGCCATTGGCAGTCTTATTTATAGTATTTAATGGTTGCAAACATTCGTTGTAGTCACTGTCAAAAATATTTCTGACCATTAAAAACTGTATTTACATGCACAGTTGAAAATATAGAAATTACAAAGAGTTAACCTTATATTCATTATTTGAGAAGAGCAAGCAGTTAGTGTCTAAATTGAGATGTTGACAAGTCCCTTGTTGAAAAAAGCTGAGTTAGGCGCTTGCTAGTGGAAATACGAGATTATTTCATCACAAAATGTAACAAACAGTACAACTTCCTAGGAGCGAACACCCTTTGTAACACAGAAATGAGTTTGTTGTATAGAGCTGCCGTTATGGAGAGGTTGATTCGTTATATAAATGATGCACTGGAAAAAAATGTGTGTCTTATATTGATTTGTAATTGTTTAATTTTTCAGGTATACTCTGGATACAGATTTGCAATAGCAGCCAGTGACCAGGGCAAACCAGTAGCTATACTCAATATAGGATCTACACGGGCTGACAAACTGGCTCGTTTACATATCCATGCAAAATGTGGGGATGTGCTCCCCAAGATACAAGTCTGGAGATAACAGTGGCAACATCTAGGCACCAAATCGATAGGATTTTAAGTGTTTGAAGATTGTACAATACATACTGATTTCAGTCTCCAGATTTGGTCTTTACACTTACTTAGATATCTAGAATGGTATTTAAGTAAAAACTTCACAATAAGGATATGAAACAAAGCTGTTTGTCATACTGGCATTGTAGCAGGTCTGCTGTGCGGAACTGAGTGTAATTGTTAGAGAGAAATACACTACAACTAGCAGATTTGTTACTCCATATGCATAAATTAAAAACTCTCAAGGAGGTAGTTTTTATTTTTGGCGGTTTTTTACCACCCAGTTACGGGATTTCATGTAAAACATTTATGTTTTGTTTATATGGTTTTCTTTTTAGAAAAATTTGTTATTTATGACATTTAAATAAATGCCCCGTTTTCATTCAAATCTTTGTTAGTGTTTTTCTTGATCCCATACGAGTTCAACTTAGCCTGTAACCTGCCCTGTCCTGGGACAATACATAGGTTTATTGTTCACAAAAAATTTAAAAAATACATTTTTCAGAAAGGTCATATACAAAAACAACTTTGACCCTTTTGTGAACAGTGCGAGATCTATAATATATTGTATTCATACAACACAAAACTTACTACTAAAAATGAAGGTTTTGCAAAACTAGCAAATGATCTGATTTAACGATTTTACTTGTATCTGTTTTCTCATTTCTCAGGGATTTAAGGACAAAACGTCTGCAAGTAATCAAATACAACTACATATCTAATCAGTATATCACTTTGAAGAAAAATACATTCATGTTTTACTATATAACGAACTACCAACTAGCTTGTGAGAAGTACTCACTTTGGCACCTGAATAAAATACTGCAGAAATAAAAAAAATAAAAATTTCCTAATGGTCCTTCAAATATTTTATTAAAATACATCACATGACAGTGTCATTTAACGTCACTTATTAAATATTAACTATTAGATTATGAAAACTTAGCATTATACTATTAAAAAGATGACCTCATAAAACTTAAAAACCAAATAGAAACCTTCACATTAACATCCAGATGTGCAAATACGATATTTTATTTGATTTATTGAAGTATTGAACAGGATTCGTTTTTAATTAAAACAATAAAAAAGATCATATTTATTTTGGGGGGTGAATCATCTAGGGTTTTGGGAGGTGAAATGACAAGGGGTGAAACCACTGGTATTCGTGTCAACGGTAAAGAAGAGTTTTCACCTTTTACTGAATGAAGAAATGAACGAGACCTTTTAGGATCGATGAATATCTGGCATCTGGTTCCTCAATTGCTTCGGCAGACTTCTTCTTCATATTCTTCTCGATACCACTTCATAGAGTATCATAATTTCTTAGCAAGGTGTTACAAGAAGCTTTTTTAATGCATAAAGGATAGTGCTTAGGACATAAACCCCAAAACTTGTTGATGTCCTGACCCTATTAACTTTAAAATCACTTTCTAAAATTACTATTTGCAATTTTATAGTACCAGTAATCCCTTTGTATTTGTATTATGTGTTCATGTTTCTGTCTGTATATTGACTTGGAATAATTGAATATATGCTTACATTTGCAATATTTGCACTTTCCGTAAAGTTGAAGTCCTGGCGGCATTTACAAAGCATGCTAATTGTGATGGTAGACCTGCAACAAATCTCTTCAACATGTCTATATCAGATTTTGCAGCCTTGCTCCCTTTTAATGATGAGAGAATGATATTCTTTAATTTATTGTTTCATTTCTGCTGGCAAATTTTTAAACCATGTTAATTCGGGTCCCTTAAGTTGCCACTGATTTTGGACTACACTTAATAACATTCATTAGGATCATGTGGGCTGCAAATTCACAAACACTGAAAACTGTGTCTGTAAACTAAATTGAATGGCTTTGTACATGAACTGGTATTTGTCGAAATTGTACTGATGAAAACATTTATTCAGGAATTGGTGGTCATGTTCTGGTATTTCATGCTCATTGTGAAAAGTGATCCATTCTAGAGTCCACCAGATATGGACTTTATATTTATTGGACTATGGAACTGATCGTTGTCTGACATTATTTTCACGGAATGTACAGAATGAAATGTTAAGAAGCAGTCTGAAAATGAAGGTAGACTGGGAATGGGTTTTATTTTGTCCAAATTACACTAGCAAACTGTCAATCACCTGCAGAATTTGGATTCTCCACCATGTTGTGATGACGTTATGATGTTGTAAACATCAATAAAAATATTTCGTTGATAATCAAACTTCCTTTTAATTTTTACTAATTTTCTTTTACGTTTTTAGCATTTTGTGCTTTTTCTGATAACACTCGATTAACAAAGTAACGTAACTTATTCAGTTCTAAACTGTAATCGAATAAATTTAATCTAGTCAGAAACCAGGGTTGCTCATGCTAAATGTACAACATTGTGTCAGTAATTGATTACATTACCATTATGTTTATATTTGTGACGTCTATGTCATTAACATTGTGATTCCCGCTGTTGAAATGTTGATCGACCGGTTCAACATTGTTTCCCACCATTATATCGGAAGGATGAAAGTTTATACGTTCTCTCATGTTGTTTCCAGATTGACCAACGTCTGTGGTTTTAAAATAAAAAAAACAATTTGACTAAAAATAGCCTTTCCAGTCTAGTGTGCCCCAAGCTATTTTTAGAAACGTAGCTAAGGAGTAATGTCGACATTTGTAAATAGTTTGTGACCCACATTCCTAGTTTACTCCTTTGGCATGCAGCAATGTCTTTACATAGGCTCATATTAGAAAAAAATATTTTTTTCCTTCTCTGAAATCGCATGACCTAGAGCTTATATATTTTGCATAAAGCATTGCCTACTTGACTTCTACCAACTTGAAGATTGTTCAAATCATGATCGCCGGGTCAAAATTGACCAAGCCCGAGGGGTAACTTGATTTTACACAGGGTTTTATAGGTAGAATTTCTATTCTCCTCTTGTCTAGAACCATAATGCTCAGTGCTTAGATGGTTGGAGGTGGTTCTCTATGAATATTGTTCAAATCAGGACTTCCTGGTAAAAAATCTACACCTTCTGCTAAGGTGGGCGATACAAGGCCATCTTGGCTATACCGATAGTAAAACTTATAGCATCTTCTTGTCAGAAACTGTAATGTCAAAAAATAATATATTTTGTGTGTAGCTTGGTTTGATGGTCCTCTCTTAAGTGTGTTCAGAGCATGCTCCTGCGGTCATGATTGGTCCCTCAGGAATCACTTGTTTCATATGTACTTGTACATGTATAAGTAAAAACTTATGCTTCAGGGGTCTAAATTGGCCACGACCTGGGGGTGATTATTTTATGTACACCTATATCCTGAACACCTGTAACGTAATAAAACGTATACGCGGGTTAAGTGACAGGTTATGGCGACTTCCATAGAAGCTTCGACAGTATGACCGTAAAATGGAACACGTTTTGTCTGTAGAATTTTTGGGTGAAAGGCTATGCCGACAGCTCCTGAATGTTGAAAACTCAGACGGTCCGAGGCAAATGCGACACTTAAGACGACTTGAAACTTATTGAATTTTTACAACACCTTGGACGGGCAAATTTACGTCAGCTTGAAAAGACTTTTCTTTTACCGGGCAACGTTCGCGTACAGGCCCTGTGGCATAGTGTTTTGAGGCGGCAAATATTTTTCACAGACTAAGCAGACATGTCCTACTCAAACCTAGATTTTGGACATCTTATGTAACGCTTGAAATTGACCCCGTTGCTTGTACGGGGAAAAAAAAAAAGTCCAGCGCAGGTTAGCAGACTGGGGGGGGTTGGGGGGGGGGTGGATTCTTATTTGCCAGTCAAGGCATTTGCACGTTACACACGCGGAGTAAACCGGTGCCATTTTAACGGATTACAGTGTTTACAGATAAGGGGGGGGGCGGGGGGGGTTTGGTGTAAAATTTGCCGGTGTGCAAAGGAAATAGGATTTTTTTAAACAATCTCCGTAATTGCAAGGCATAGAGCTGCAATATTTGGTATGTAGCATTGTCATGTGGTGCTTCTCTCCTAAACGGTTCTTAATTTTCCTCAAGGCATTGCGCCGCCCTTTTGACCTACGTTTTAGTTTTAGAAACTAAAATTTTGTATGACCCTGGCTTATTTCCTCCTTTAAGCTTAATTCAATTTCTTCATTCCTAGAGGATCCCATATACATAGCTGAAAAAAAACAAATAAAATGTAATAAATTCATGAAATTGATATGCTGTTGAAGAAAACAAACTTTTAAGTCCTTATCCCATGTTTACTCTTCAGCAAAATAGTTAAATAGAAGAGATAAAAGCACTTTGATTATTTGATTGGATTTTGTTTTTTACAGAAATTGTTACGTGCGTATCATTTAAACCTTACAATAACTGATTTGTTATGCAGTTCAGGTAGTTTGAAGTCCTCGTGAACTACCATAAACCTTAAAAATCTCTTAAGATGTAAAAACAATTTCAATAAAAATGTCGATGCATTAAATCACACTTACTATCCGTTTTTCTTGATTTTAAGTTGCTTGTTTTCATATATCATGCTAATGTATGAACATTTTAATTTGTACATGTTGATTTAATTGTCTTACACTTGAAGCCACCCTTGTAGAGGCAACCAATAAACATCTTGGAAATATGCATGGTTGTATACTATTTTACAAAATCTATGTAGTTCTATAGAATTAATTTAAGTCAAAGTGATCAATGGTAAAAATTTAATAAGTAAACAAAATGTCAGTTTTGAAATTGCATCCATAAGTTATATCGATGTCTAGGCCTCATGTCTAACTTAAAATGGGCACTGAAATGTTACATGATGTCCAGTTACACAGTCTGAAACAAGTTGCTAAAATTTGCTGTTCTGGTCACTATACTCTAACCCATGTGTATTTAGCTTTATTCAAGGCTTGAAATGTTACATTAAATGTATACGAAGTACATTTTATTTGTCTGTAGGTACATACACCCAACCGGTTTAGAAACGCAAAAGTGGCAAAATATTTATTTTGACAGTTTTATCGTGTTTCAAATTAATTCAAATTTCATACACAACAAAAACAATATAAAATTGAATTCTTGTAAAAGTTTCAATAATTCATCGCAAAAATGACTTAAATAGAAATAAAAACAATAGCGTCATTCAAATAAAAATTAAAGGGGAAATCTTTGTGTTTATAAATCGGTTAAGTGTATCATTGGAACACCTGCGACAGGCGGCATCCACACGTCCGCTTACTAAGTCAAACAGACTTCATCTGATCTTCACCAAGCTTGATGAGCATGTTTATGGGCATAGTGGTCAGGCAAGCAATATAGGGTCATCTTGGCCCTTTTCTTTCACCATTGGAAGAAAATGACATTGAATTTATTGTGTTTTTGCCACCATTTAGCCACCACTTAGCCTTTGCATTAACTCGAAAAGTTAACAATCGCTGAACTTTGTTTTCTGCATTGTTTTGTTAACCAATGGTATTCAGGTGAGCGATAAAGGGACATCGTGTTTCTCTTGTTTTACCCTCTCTTTCTATCCTCTCACAGTAGATTTATCATACATTTCCCTCTTATTCAAATCCCCTGGTATACTAAAAAATGAAATATTGTGTTACCTTAGGTAGATACAAAACACCATCTAAGGATTATTAAAACTTGTGTGAACATATCATTTGCTCTCCTTTACTGGTGACACAATCCTCGTGTCTTTTCAATGTGAACACCATCACCTGCTTCCCTATCTAAAAGGAAACCTGAGTTAAGGTTATTTCTGTTATTCTTTGAATTTGATAGTGTTTCTTTAGATAAAAGGGTCCTACATCAAAGGCCAAGGTCACACTTAAAAACTTAGTGGTAATGGAATCCCGTATATATACACACATTCGTGTCCGGACTGTAACTTTGTCACGCATTGGTGTATTTTAGAATAACGTGTCACAAAATGTTCAGCACATCAAGACAACGTTTCACGTACAATAACCACGACCCTATCTTGAAGGTCAAGGTTACAATTCAGACTTTAAAGGTAATGGAATGCTGTAAACATGGTTACTCTGTCAAGCATGGAAGGATTTTAAATAACATGACACAATTGTTGAGCACATTGAGATGACATTGCTTAGGGGTCACTTTGAAAAAATGTAGAGAAGGAAATACATGTAAATTCTCCCAGTCAAGAACCATTTAGCACAGAGATTAGAGTTGTAAATCATCAACTATGCCCGTATGGTAAAATTTGCCGCACCCTCAGGGTCATTTAAGCAGTAATTTTGGAACCATATAGCAATCGGGCATGTTTTCCTGTCTATCACGTCCTGTCGGCAACTATTACTCGGAACACGTCGGATTTTACCGAACTTGCTTTGTAAAATCCTTGCACTGACCCGTTTTAAAAAATAAGAAGTATTTCTGGTCAAAGGCACACAGGGGCCGCTTTTACTAAAAAAATGAAAACTTTAAATGGCTTCTTCAGAACCAATGACTGGAATGTCATCAAACTTGCTCTGTGTCCCATTTGAAAATCGACAAATGGGCTGACCTTTTCAAAACTGTATATGTATATACATAATGTACTAATGATTTGAAGGCTTTGTTGATAAGTTATGATAGAATGATAAATTGTGATTGGTATAACATTAATCTAATATATGTCCAGGGACAGGAACTGCACAGTGCTTATCGCATATTTGAGTTGCATAGTACAAATAGATATTATTTTATCTCATTGAATGAAGTGTGGTTGTTGAGATACCAGTAATGTCATTCATTTAGGATTTAAATTGTCTCTACCTATCCTTGAATAATAATTTACTTCACGATTAGAAAAAAAAGGATTTCTCTTCGGGTTCTCAATAAAATATTTGTGCGTCAGATGATCCTACAATCACAAAAAAACATTAACACAAATGTTCGCTTAACGTCAGAAGAATAGGAAATAACTTGTGACTTATTCCAAGTACTGTGTAAGAAAAACTTGCTGCGGTTGTGGTGGCACATAGAGATATACCAGTGACTGTGAAATCAAATATTTTAACAACATAATAAAGTTAATACAGAATCGTGTACACAGGTATCAAGACACTAGAAGTTCGGGCATATCAAGTGTGAATAAAATGGAGAAATATCTTGCATGTTGGGGAGCTATTTTATGTTTTGCGATAGGATCTGCTGCGGTTGTGGAGGTAAATAAAGATATAACTGTAAAACCGACGCCAGATCCAGTTCTCAGTCCAGCTGACAGCGTTGATGTTACAATGAATTGCACAGGTTCCAGAAACGACTTAAGTTATTACATAATAAATAAGATGGTGTGGACATTTATTGCTAATGGGAAAGAGCTAATTTTAACAGATAGCTTTTTCCTAACAAAAGATGCGACCAATACGCTTAATTACCCGAATGCACGTTTATCACTGAGGTATTACCAAGATATCAATGGTATTAAGTTTAGTATTACCATAAGAGGCGTAACAAGGGCAGACAACGGTATCTACCGATGCTCGATAGTGGACAGGGATACCCGAGTTATTGACTCAAAGGATGTGAAGCTCACAGTTGTCAGCCCAATACAAAGCATGCATATTGAATTGTATGATGCACATACCAATCTCATTTTCGCGTCCAGTTCTCCTGTATCCCAAAATTCACAACAATTGAAGATTGTACCAGGACAATACATGGTAAAGTGCAAAGCAAATGGCAGCAATCCCGAACCAGTGATGGACCTATTTTTTAATGGCCAGAATTTACATGTTTCTACTATATATAAAGAAGACAAGTCCAGTGAATTCAAATCGTTTAATGGTAGCTTAATACTTCATAGCCTCGCAATTGATGTAGATACCGTACCACAAGCTCTTGCATGTAAAGCCAAAATACCGGGTGATTTCTATCAATTAAGAGAAGCAGGAATAGCTCTGATGGTAAATTCAGATGTCGTTCTGGGACGGAAATAACTGCTACTGTACTACATATTACATTCATTTTGTGCTGGCGCAGGAGTGTTGTGTCTTTTTACATAACCAGATTTTATCTGTGTTTTATCAATTTTATTTTCCATGTAGTATGTTACATTGTTACTTTCAGCCTTTTTGCAAGTTATATTCGGTGGACAAAATTACAAATATAAGGTTATCGTATTAGGGGAAGCAACTCATATATTGAATAGGTCTGTATAATTATCGTGTTTTAAAGAGAAACAAAAGGTTTATAACTCTGAGATGTATAAAAAGTATGTCTGTTAAGGCATACTTTTGTGGTCGCAATATCTGGCATTTCCAACTTGGTTCTTTTTAATTTATGCTGGTGGTTATTGCTGGTATAAACATATCTTAATTGTATAAAGTTTCAAGCAGAGTCTCTGGCTATTTTAAGTAGTTTTTCCAGGTTTTTAGATAAATGCCAGTTTTGTCTTTTGCTGGTGTGAAGCTACAGGATATACTTTGTTTTGTATTGTTATATCAACGTTTATGTGACATATGGTAAAGGTAAACAGTAAAAGGAATACTTTAACAGTCAGTTGATCTGCGGGGTGGCTGGGCCTCGAGGGTGATCCCGCACTCACAAGAAAGGAACGCTCTATTATAATTCTTAGTAAAATTGCTTACATATATTTGTTCATACTTAAATTAAATAAACATTTAAGAAATAGACAGAAAATAATTTATGATTCATAGAAAATCATAAGCAGTAATCAGAACTTTATAGTGTTCATAACTAACGTAATATTTCGTCAAGATAATTCATATGTGTCTTTTTCATATATTTATGTACAATTATTTTCTAAATATTATTTTCTATTACTATTCCAACATGAATATCTGTCTTGTTGAAGCCCCGTAACACTATGGATGTGCTCGAACATAATAACCTAATTGGTAAAGTAATAATAGTATTGTGTTCTTCGAGTTTTACTGTAAAACAACTTTGACATATGCCTATCTTTCGTACTTGTGGCGTTTTTTTTTCACAAAAAGTTGTCGTCGTAAAACATTTTCTAGTTTTTGCAATGTTATTGGAAAAAATATTGGTTTATAAATTGTAACATGTTTTAGAACAACGAACGACCAATTTTGTTGGTACTTGTACGACATCTTTCTTATAATGATATCAAGTGCTTTGAGTTATTGTAAAATCCGTGATCACGTGACTTTAACATATTTTCTAATAGTTTTGGATTATACTTTAATTTGGATTCTAGTATGACTCATAATTTTGTCGCTCTATACAAAGAGTAGAAAAAAATATGCTATATTATGTCATAAACAACGCGAGAAAACAGATACGCCGTCAGAAATGTCGTCATATTGTGCCGCATGACGTTAAATAAATATCCAGTTAGAGATAATAACGCTTTGCATTTCATGTCATGTGACAGCTTAACGATCCAGGAGGGCGGTTTGCGTCAATATTTTGATACACTAAAGCTGTAACCAACAAAAACACTTGTACATATCTTTGAATAAACTGTTATCGATATATACGTCAAAAAATGACATGATAAACAACTTTAAGATAACATCTAATGAACTGGTTCATGAGAACATACTTAGGATTATGTAAAGACAACAAATGAATTTATTCGATCTGTCATTGATTTACGATTCATATATCAGGTAAATAGCGTTTTAATGAAGCAGAGTCTTAAGATTTTGAACGGTTTTTTCCAAATAAAATTGTATGAACACAATGTTCCAATGTAATATTTCGGCAGATTTACAGCAGACAAAGTAAACATTCAAATGTACCTATGTTTTCAAATAGCTGATTAAGCTATATTTAAAACCAGGTAAATTTATAGCAAGTTATATCTGCCCAAGTAATGTTTGTCTTGTTTACAAGTACGTGTATGACATTGCGGTATTTTATATGGCACCATCTTTTTTTAATACTAATTTTATTTTAACTCGATTGCGAAGAAAGCATTATGCTTATCGAGTCACTCTCAGGTCCGGTTCCTGGAAAAACCAATACTGGTGTCATATGGGGAGGTACGGTCGTGACCCTAGTGGGGCTCGAACCCACAACCTCCAAAATCTTTAAAAACTAACAGCAGAAAGTCTTTACTTATATTCACTCGACTATTTCGTTACCAGTTACATGAGTATGTAGGCCTAGATTTATATTATATGCCAAAAAGCATTTCTATGTACGTATTGAAAAAAAAAGTATATTGCAACTAAATATGTATCCTCGTTCTTTACATAGTCCCGGGCGTAAGACTTTGGTATCGTTTCTTTTTAAAAAACACAATCATAAAATCAAAACATCATGTAACATATAAAAAGAGAATTTAATTTTCCTCTAAATAAATTCAAATTATTCAACAAATTCTAAAAAACAATTTAAAACATATGTTTTCCTACGCGTCTGATATTTGACAGCCGCCATTTTGGAATTTACCTTAAAACGAGTGTTAATGTATTACGTCATCAAGTAAAGGTCACGGATAGAAAATTTGAATTACTCCTGTATTTTTGTTAAATAGTTTCATGAAAACATATAAAATAACATTAATAACATTTTGAAATGAAAGATCACTAAAGAATGTCTGAACAAATTTTGTTGGTCTTTTTTCTTCAGTTTACCTCACATACCATTAAAAGAGAACAAACATAATTATTTCCACTGAGGACTCTCGCACCCAACCGGAAACAGTTGTCTTTCATCGGTCACAAGATGTTTTAAAATGGCATTTGTACCTAGCAAATAATTGTTTTCCGTAAAAACAGATAAAAGTTTAATTTCATATCATAACTGATTGTTAAAAACCATTGCCGATACAATCCTTTTAAATAAACTAATTAGAAGTGCATTCTGAATTTCGGTGGGAAGCTCCCGCTGATAAGATGTCAACAAAACACTCATATGAGCGAAACTTCTAGAAATACATCTTTGGAGTCTCAGATGAGGGGTCTGAAGTGAACCAACAAAAGTAATAAGAAAAATCGGTGGTTTTGACGTGTTTTGCATAAACTCAACATCAGCAGCTTAATATCACATTTTGTTTTAGAAAAAAAGACTGTTTCACGTTAGGACTATTGTTTGTAAACAATTTTCAAAGGTCAGACATGCGCAGTCAACATTCTCGTGAGAAAGAATGAAAACAACACATTATCCTCGAAATTCGGACAGACGCGACTTTCGGACAGTGGTAGATATACAATAACGACAAACCAATCGTTGGATATCAACGACCAAAGAACCTGCAGCAGTATTAAGTTAGTTCAGAAGTTTTAGTACAAAATGACTATAAATATTCTTCTCAGAATTGTAATGCAAGTCGCTGTTATCAGTAATGATTCAGCATTTACCAGTAATAATACTGGAAAAACGTATGCTTTACGTCATACATTGTATCTGGCCTGGGCAGTAATCTGCAAACAGCTATCCATGTAACATTATACCATATACTTGGTCTTGCCTTGCTTTTGAAGGTAAAGGTCCGAGGAAATATGTTGACTTCCGGTTCCGGTTTATACAAGACGTGTTTCTTGTTTTGGATCTAGAAAACTACAAAACGTATTGATGTGTATCCAGGATCATTTTCGTAGTGAAAAATATATGCGCATGTATGTTTGATATATGTAAGTGATTAACTCTATATACTGCCATACCGTACATCGCTGACTTCCGGTTCAAGTTTATACTAGAGGTGCTTCGTTTTTCGTTCTAGTGAAATGCAAAATATATTACTATTGCTTAGTGTTTCGAGGAACATTTTCGTTTATAAATATATTCGCATGTATATTTGGTATATGTTATGGATTAACGCTGTATATGGGTATTTCTGGACTGCTTTGATAAGTTTTTGCAACATTGCTAACTTAGAAAAAACACAAACAGTTTAAAAACCGATGTCATATATTAAGTCATCACTGAGAAAAAGTCGATGGATCATTTTGCCCCGCGTAACATTTTGCCCCGGTCTCCCCTGTGTTATTTAGATAACTGCCTAAGGCCAGCTGAACAATAATCTCGCCTATATTAACTGCCTTTTTAGAGCGATGACGTCATCATTGCTCTATAGTTGACAGTATATCAGAAAATCCAGAAATTTACCTTTCGGCAAATTACAATATGATTCTCATGCATCCGCATCTATAGTAAAAAGTTCCGTAATTTTATACAAACCGTTCGATAAAATCATGCATGAGATGAAACAATACACGTGTATATGTGTACCTATGTCAATTCGAAACCTGGTTATGATAAAGTTGGTGGCGGTGACATAAGTTTTTGTTTTCAGTCGGAAGGATGAAATTATTACGCCAAAAATGTTTGCGAACGATGCGATCGCTTAATTAAGTCAAAGCAAAAATTATAAACGGAAAAGTATATATAACTTCTTTTCTTAATTATATATTTCTTTTTATCAATAATTTTCATAGACCTGATTGTATCTAGAATACTTCGATAGTATTTTATTTTTGTTAGCCGACGATGCGCCGGATGACACGTATTCCTACTTGAAAACAAAAGTAGACGCTCGGTCATGCGGTACTAACACCAGCGATCCATAAACAATTTTAAGAAAATACAATTAAGGAATACCCTGTGAATTAAAATTACGATAACCCATTATCATTAGTAGACCATATAACACGATACATGACTTTAACCCTGTTGTAGTCATTTCACCTCTTGGTTAACTTTGTGAGCAGTGTGTACCAGACCCTAGCTCTTTTACAAATACACCCTTTGGTTCTTTTACATGCTCGCTATATAGCACAGAATAAAGCGTTTATGAAATTCCCGGCGCACCGGCTGCGATTCGAACTGGGTACCTTCTGATTCGACCACTGGACTATATTTAACTCTGTGTGTTAAAACTATATCATATGTAGATAGGTGGGAAAGGAGCGGATCAGTGGTTCAGTGGTAATGCACTGTGTTTTGAATTTGGTCAAATGTATTGACTTGAAACTCAAAATATATCTTTACCGTCAACATCTACACCTAAGGAAACAATTCCCTTAACTCTGTTTTGATTTTTGACAGATTTATGCGCCTTTGTAACTTAGAACTTTTGTTTAAAGTTTTTCATAAAGTCAAATATCTTGAATACTATTAAAGATATTAACTTGAAACTCAAAATATATCTTAACTAACATCATCTTCACCTAAGAAAATAATCCCTATGACTCTGTTTTGAGTTTTGATAGATTTATGTCCCTTTTCAACTTCGAATTTTAGTTAAAGATTTTTATAAAGTCTAATATCTTGAATACTATCAAACATATTGACTTGAAACTTAAAATGTATGTTTACTATCAACATCTTCACCACTGTTTTTGATTTTTGACATATTTATGCCCCTTTTTAACTTAGATTTCTTCACAGTTTTTACCAGACTGAAATACTCGAAATGGCTTATCTTTGAAATGCCATAAAATAATTATGCAGCATGCAGCAGTTATGCTTTTTAATTTTATGCATATCAATTTTGAAATGTTACAAAGTTATTCATGATCAAATATACAAGGTCATGTATTTCTTTGAAATTATCCCCGCACCCTCTCCTCCCTCCAGTTAGCTTACATAATCCAGGGTACGGCTTTGAACGTAATGTACATTTACAGAGGTCTTTGAACAAGTTTCATATCTTTGACCTTAATTCTTATAGACAATTACACAATACACCAGTCCTGTTCTTAGATAGAAAAAACATTTTACTTACAAGCTTTCGAATAATCGAGCATGCTGTCGTGAGACAGCTCTTGTTTTTTTACTGTTTTGATATGATTGAAAATAAGCACTTTTGAATTTACCTACGAGAAGTAGTTTTATAGTAAAAGTATGAAATGAAATGATGAATTAAGTTGAAATACTTTAATTGAATGAAACATGACAAACAGCTTGTGCTATTTATACCTTTGATATCATAATTTTTCCTGAAAAAAATCTTATTAAACAAGATAAAGATATAATTGATTAATTTGAAATGCAAACATCATATTCAGCTATGGAGCCTGAACCATCTAAGGTTTTAGGAGTAGAAATGACTAGGGGATGAAATGCCTGTAATTAAGCATTTAGATGGATTTAAAAAAAATGATAACCGTATTAAAAGTTGCAGGATACAAACAATAAATATAAACATAAGCCAATCAAAACCTTTTAAATTGACTGCACAGGCATATGTAATGACGTGCCTTACTGCTGGAGGAACCCGGAGAAAACCCACGGCTACCTACAATCTCATATATACTGCCCAGGACGGGCCTTCTTAAATGTGTTATACTAATACTAATTGAGCCTTGTTTACATTACTATTTTTATTAATTTGTTAAGCATTTACTCTGTGATTAACATGCCACGGTAATTGATCCCTGATTGGAAATAAAGTTTATTCTATTCTGATCTGTACTAGAGCCCTGTCCTGTATAAAGAGCCATGATCGGTAGCAGGACTTGAACCCATGACCCTCTGTCAATGAGAGATTGTAGTGATTTCAAGTTCGCTTGACCACTAAGGGGGTAGCAATAGGTTTCCCAGATAGATGCAACAAAAGCATGCAATGTCAAAACATTGTTAGGAAAATAAGGTTCAGTAAAACTTATCAGTTTAATACCTAGAGACCTATAAAGAGAATTATCTGTTCAACTTCAAAAAGAAGCATTCTTGACAACTGTATTCATGTATGCATAGAAGGGTTGGTGCATTTGTGTAGTTTTAGTTTTGAGAAATGCATGAACTTTCCATTTCTCATGAAGCTAATTTACAGTATTAGTTTACATGTTCAGTTGTTCTTTAAAGTGACATTATGCACATTTTTTTCAAATAAAATTCCAACTGAAATAGGTGTGTGTGGAAAGTGTAGAGGAAATAATAACTTTTAACCCAATACAACAAACTTTTCCTGCCACCGGTACGAATTTCCAAGTACATGTATTACTTTTCCTATTTTGACTGGAAGAGTCAATTTAAGAAATAAACAAATGCATACAGGAGTTGCTTTCCTTCCACTGCCGAAATTTCTACCAGCAGCAACACTAATAACAAAAGGGAGATCACTGCCAAGAAAGGAATTATTATTTTATAAGTCCAATCTTTTAATTTCTAAAGCACCAACTTCAAATATTAATGCGACATTATCATTAGTTTAACACATTTAAATGCACAGCAACCGAAAATTGCTTTTATAAAACTGTCACCAAAAAAAATACACTATGTGCAGTAAGATGTGCATAATGTCACTTTAAATCTATTATTGTTTAAAAACACCGTATTATTTGAATATATGTTAGAAGTAAAGTCTGAACATGGTATTTCCACTACTTTTAACCGGTGGCAAATTGAAAATCATGGAATTTCGCTTGAAGTGTACTAGCTGTATTAAGACTACATTATACACACTCATAATCGTAAAAAATGTAAAATAGCAACTGTCCCAATGTATGATTCCCTGGCAAAAGTTTTAAATAAAAATTGAGAAATTTTGATTTTATTAATGTATAAATCAATATAGATTTATTTTAACTAAGATCATATTCAATCCTATTCATGTCTTACCTAGCTTTTATGACTCAAAGAACTGTGTTGCATAATATTGTTTTCTGTTTAATGCAGGTGCCAGATAAGTTCAGGTTTTAGGTCTGTATGTATTACAGGAATAAGCAAATTAATTGCAAGGGAGCGTTAGTAAACCGCAGCAGTAAGTTTATTATCTCCACACAAACAAAGTGTGGGGGTATATAGGAGTCAGCTGGTCAGACAGTCGTTTGGTCAGTCAGTGTGTATGTTGATCAGTCAGTTGGGCGGCTTCAGTAATGTCCCCAACCCGTTGAAAGATATCCTTGAAATTTGGATCAAATGTTCATCTTATCAAGATGACATAAAAATCTTATATTCCAAGTCTGTTGGCGTAAGAGCACACTTTTAATGGGATTTTAGTGTCCCTTCAATTTGAAGGATTTCCATGAACATTTGGTAAAATGTTCATCTTATCAATGCAACATGTCCATGTCCCAAGCCCGCTAGGACAAGGTCAAGTTGTTCAAGGATTTTTGGTCAAATGTTTAACTCATCAAGATGACATGTAGAATACATATTTCAACCCCATCAGCTCGAGGTCATAGTTAGGGTTTATTCATTTTCAGTGTCTGTTATATATATTTTAACCCCTTAAAGGATTTTAATGTAACTTGATATGCATGTTCATCTTATCAAGATCATGCACCTCAAGGTAAAGGTCACACTAAAGGGTCAAAGGTCATGAGACTATATTTCTAAAATCTCTTGAATGATTTTCTTGAAAGTTAGGTTGAAATGTTGCCTTGACCAAGGTCAAGGTCATGAGACTTCATTTCTCAAACCTCTTGAATTATTTTCTTGAAGATTAGGTTGAAATGTTGCCTTGATCAAGGTCAAGGTCACATTTTGGGAGTCAAAGCTTAGCAGACTCCCTTGACCCTTTGTATGAGTAACATTAAACTAAGGTCAAATCTTCAGAGTATTAATGTGACATGTAACACATATGTTCGAACTATGACAGCTTAAAATCAATGTCACAAATAAGGATCAAAGGTCATAAGACTATATTTAGTGATAGCTCGTTATAAGAATTTAAAGCCTGTTCCAACATATTTTGGTCATTTTAACAGTTCATTCGAACCCATAACCATCAGTTTATGCATGAGAGGGTTCAATGATTTCATGTCATCAAGTTTAACCACTTGACCACGGAGGCGGACTTCAGTAATATTGTTCCTGTTATATGAACCCATAACTGTTTACAGTTTGTCCTACCTACAAACAATATTGAAATGAATAGATAATTAGGATATGGCTTGATTCTCATTGATCAAAAATCTAGAGACATTGTCTTATACTTTTACAAAATGACAAACTGTTGTGCTAAAGAAAACTACAGAATAATTTTATGTGCTTTGACTATCTCTCGTGCAGCTATTTTAAGTGGTTTGGTTCAATATGTTCTTTTATTGAATCTGTCATCACTCTACTAGTACTTTCAGTGCTTTGATTTAAATCTCTTGTCACGATGACCATGACCGGTCGACATTGTGGATGATTATGACATTAAATTTTCACAAACAGAGGATGCCGATGAATACGCAATACTAGACTTCATGTCATATTTCTCAGTTGAAAATTCAGAATTCATTTTGAAACGCTTATCGTCTGCATATCACATTCATCTCTTTTGTGCTGTCGCAGAAACGTTTTGTCTTTTTACTTTTTATTATTATGCTCAACCATTGTACTTTCGATGTTTATTCTAGAATACTTTAGCGCTACCAAATGTTTTGCACCAATCAGAGACCATAGCTATCTATCTAGGTCCGCAAGTTCCCTACATTAATGGACTGGTTTCAAGTCCCACCGATAGTCAGCCTGGTTAGCTCAATCGATAGATCACGAGACTTGTCATCTCGAGGTAGCGGGTTCGATTCCCGGGGTTGAACAACTAAAATTACTAACATGAGACATTAACGGAGGTCCCATGCATGGGTGTTATACACATGGCATGTTAAAGAACCAGGGGTGTCTCTTGAATTGGGGCGCTTTCTGTATCTTGCCATATCCTCCGAAAACATAAAATAACTAGCCTCTTCTAGGGGTGTTGGTCATATGGGAAACCGGTACCAACGATAAACCCTAGTATATCATATATACATACGTCCCACCGGTTCACTGAAGTCATACCTTTGGAAGGCAGTATGCAGTTTTTCTGGCTTTTTACACAACACTCGACTCCGCAACATTCAAAACCACAACCCAACACTGTAATTACACACCTTAAACAAATGAAGTACTTTTTTAGCATAATCATGTGTGACTCAATAAACAACGCTAGTAATTTCAGTCCAAAATCAAAAACTCCATCCACCAGCTCAGCATTCTGTGTTTACCAATATCGAAAAATATGACGACAAAATAACACATTTTGTTTACACTACCACAGAAAATTGTCCAGGTATGAGAAGCCTAAATCGGTGAAAATTTGCGGACCTATACTATGTGTTTGATTGCTGATTGGCTGAAATTAAGTGGATGCATACAAGAAAAATTCTTTTGAAATAATCTCTGGATGATAGATCACAAATTAAATATGAAAAGAAAAATCTTGATACAAAATATAAATAAAATATTTGATATTTGAAAATACTGACATATTTGGTCGGGGACCACTAAAACTGGTAACTGGTAACGGTAATTGATATTGAACGGACATCTACTTTAATTTGTAACAGCTTCTGTCCAGGTGAGTAACTCTGACCTATTGGTTGAAAATTACATGTAATATCCGAGTTGCTTCCCTTATTGCCATCAGCTATATTCTGTTTTCAAATGACTATTAAAATAATGTGTAGATAAAACTTGCAAAAAAACTCAAAAGGAAAGACAGGTAACATATAACATGCAAAAAAAAATTTGATACATATGTTAATATCCACTGTTGGTTAATATCCACAGTGGGTTAATCGTGGGGATGCATGAACTAGTTAAACGGTGCCCCATAGTTTTCAGCTAGAGCCAATGCAAGATAAAACATGACAGGCAATGAAGACATAACACTAGCAGAAGCTTTTGTCGTATCAGGCAGTGTGCTTAGATCTTGTTTGTTCCTGTCTACAGAATCGTTGCGCATCGGTTTTCGGAGTTTTGCAAGAACAGCAACACTGGTGTTTTCATATCTATAAGCGGGTTTTGCTGTTTGCACCAGCAGGAGTATTCCAGCGTCGATTGGTTGGTAAAAATCACCAGGAATATTCGCTTTATAAACTAGAGTCTGTGGTGTGTCTCGCACATTTATTGTAAGTCTATGAGCTCTTAAGCTGCCAGTGTACGATTCGAATTTACTCGACTTGTCTTGTGTTGATTTGATAGAAAATTTACCTTCTGGCCATTTAAAAACAGATTCATCACTGGATCAGGATTGCTACCATGTGTCTTGCATTTCACCATGTACTGTCCCGGCGCAATCTTTATTTGTTGTGAATTTTGGGAGACTGGTGAATCGGCAGCGGCAATGGAAACGTCGTGTAAGTCATAAATTTCAATACGAATTCTCTCTACTGGATTGACAACTGTGAGCTTGATATCTTTCGAGTCAATAACTCTGCTATTCTCGTCAACTAGCGAACATCGGTAGATACCGTTGTCTGCCCTTGTCACACCTCTTATGGAAATACCAAATTTAAACCCTTTAATATCTTGGTGATACGTCAGTGACAAACGTGCACTGAACGAAGCGACCGCATCTTCTGTTAGGTAAAAGCTATCAGCTAAGCGTATCTCTATCCCGTCAATATATGTCCATATCATGTTATTTTTTATATAATACCTTATGTCGTGCCTGGAACCTGTGCAGTGCATTGTAACATCAACGCTGAGCAGCGGATCGGGCGTCGGTTTTACAGATATATCTCTATGACTCTCCACAATCGAAGTAGATTCTTCTAATGCAAAATTTGAAGTAAGTACCAAAAAGGTAGCATAATTTCCCATTTTCCAGAAATTATACCTTGGCCAGCAGTAACTGAAATGATTATAAGAACGATTAAAAAAGAACAAACGAAAATGGGCATACACATTTTATTTCGAGAAAGGTCTATAAATACAGTTGCTTAATAGTTGAAATTGAAATTAAAACAAGAAAGTGTAAACAAATTTTGTTGACAGAAATAAAACCAATTAGTGTTAATTCTACATGTTTGTCCAATGAAAAAGTATAAAATTTAAAATGGTGCCTGCTTATTTGCCATTAACTTCTGATATTATCTGATATGTTATTCTACGTATCATTGTTTGGGTTATGCCCCTGAGGGCATCGCCATGTATAGTGGCGAGTTTCTTTTATGCAAATAGTCAATCATCAAAGCTTGTATAGTCCGGGCGCTTAGTATATCTATCAAATCTTCTATCTGGGCGCATACGAGTTGTCTGATAGCGCATGCTCACTAATGAAAAACTATTTATCAACTAGGAAACAGAGAGTGAAATTAGGACACTCCTACAGCTCATGGCTTGAGACAGTCAAAGGTGTACCTCAAGGCTCAATCCTTGGCCCCTTGATCTTCAACATCTTTATGAACGACATATTTTATTTTATTGAAAAATCTACACTCTATAATTACGCCGATGACAATACCTTATCGTATAATCATACAAATATAAATGAACTTAAAGCTGTATTAGAAGACGAAAGTAAAACACTTATCAAATGGTTCAAATTAAATCAAATGCAGGCTAATCCAGACAAATTTCAGGCCATAGCTGTGGGAAGAAAAACACAAAATAACATAAATAGTTTTAAAGTTGAAGGTATAGACATTCTATGTGAAGATAGTGTCAAGCTACTAGGTGTCAACATTGACTCTCTTTTAAATTTCAATGAACAAGTTACTAAAATGTGTAAAAAAGTAGCTGGGCAACTTAATGTTCTCCTCTGAATAAGTAACTTTTTAACACCTGAATGCAAATTACTTGTGTACAAATCTTTTGTTAGATCAAATTTCAATTACTGTCCACTGATTTGGCATTTTTGTAGCAAAGCAAACACTGAAAAATTAGAAAAACTACAGCATAGCGCGTTAAGAATAGTTTTTAACTCCAGTTACGAAGACCTTTTAAACAAAGTTAATATGCCTACGCTTCATCTGAGTAGAATCAAAACCATTGCAATTGAAACCTTTAAATGTCTATACCATCTTTCACCACCATATTTGAATGATTTGGTACAATTTAAAAATTCATCTTATTCTTTTAGATACAGATATATGGGCCCGTCTTATCATTGTACTTACGAGAAACATTTCTCGTAACTTTCTCGTAAGTGTCTCGCAACGTTCTCGTATCTTTTTTACCCGTCTTATCAACATTCTCGTAGCTACGATATCGTAAATTTCCTCGCAATTTTCTCGTAACTTTACGAGAGGGTCGGGGGTCTCGTAAATATTTACGATATCGCAAGTAAAAATGGCGGCAAACATGAATGATCCACAAAAAAACTAATTTTCGGTTAGATATCTGCAGAAGAATGCATAGAAAACAAAAATATTGACGTACACACTCCACAACAGTGTTTGCATGGTCTTACGTCATTGCAAGTGACGAATCAGCACGCGCTTTTCAACCGGTGCGAGGGAAGGCGGAAGTGAAAGTAACAAGTGTAAATTAAAACAAAAACATTCTTATTTTTAACAGTAAACAGCGCTGACAGACCAGTACCATTGATTACGTTAACAGGGTAACTTATATTCCAATCAAATGAAGTGGAAATACTTCCTTACATCATTGTTGTTTTATGAAAATGCCGGTATACAAAGGATCTTCGTACCCATATTGTCTCGAACTTTTATTTCACCACCTCTCAATTTTGGTGGCAGCATTGGTTGTCATGACTGAACAATCATTGGAATGAAGAATTGAACGAATTACATGGCTTTCATACACACTTACAATTCTGACATTACTTGTGAAATTAGAAAGGTCACACTTTAACTGTAAAATAAAAATTGGGTCTTTTACTCACAAGTTGTTGTTGTATGGGTTCAAGGTCTTTCAAAGACCTTGATGAATGATGGGTTAAATATGTGTTCCAACCATATTTTGTCATTTTTACAGACATGCAATTCACCTTACCATCTTCCTATGAAAAACCAGTACTAGACTCCTATTCTTTGAAAGAAACTGCTAACTTTCTTACATAAAATGACTGGGTCAGCAGTAGCCTCAATATTTTGACTGCAAGACCGACCAATTTTACAAACTGATATTAGATCTACATAGATTACTGTCTTAAAGGGCGGCCGTCGTATATAGCTAAATGCCCTGGCGCACAATTAGTTAGGCTAGGGTCAGTAGCAGAGCTGGGGCCTACTGTCTGTCCTCCGTCTATTTATTTATTTCTTTTATTTTCTGATAATGGCAACCAGTCACAACTGACTATTATTGCCATGTGTATAACGTGGCTAGTGTATAGCACCGATACATGAAAGAGTACTTCTGTCATTTAACCAGTTTATCTCTAGGCAGCTGGGAAATTTTCAGTGCCCTGGCCGGGAATTGAACCGGGGACCTCCAGATTGATAGCCCATTAGTGTTGATCACCGTGTCATCTATTAGAGGTTAAGGAGATTTCAATTCAGCAACTCTAACCACTCTACCACACAGGCTGTTTAACCATCAGACATCCTAAACTAGAGCATGTACATGTACCTGGGAACCTACAGAATTGACATGATTGATGTCTTTTTACTGGTACCATGTACCATTTTGGTATGGAAACAAGAAAGGAATGAAATTTATTTTATATGCCTCTATAAATAGTATGAAAAATATTATCATTTTCTAAAACAAATTGACAGAAATGAAATAAAATTCTGTATTTCATGTACAGTGCACCTGAGATCTTAATGGCAGTAGCATTTGTTTTTTGTAGAGGTGCTTCCTGAGTCTTGCATGTCAATGCCATGGCTTTGAATAGGTTGTTACTTACCTATTTATACAACAATGTCAAAGAATGACATAGCATGCAAAGCCTTTATCCTGCAAATTTGAGTTTTTATCTGTTTCATACTGCAAATGGCTTTTAAAATCAGTTTTACTGGCACAGACAAATACTTAAAGGTATTTGAAATACAGTAATTATCATAGAAATCTGATCCAAAGGCAAACTTGGCTCTTGTCTGTGTCAACTGCAACCATGAACACTGTTCTTTGAAACATGCATGGTCTGTCACCGTCTGTGATGCAAACAATTTCTTCATACTGTATCACCGGCAACCCTTTTTATGTTAATTTGCTACAGTAAACTCCACTTATAACAAACTCCTTAGGACCATTTAAATGTGACCCTTATATTCAGAGTTCGTTATATCCATATAACATTTTCATAAAGAATAAAGAAAGAAAAAAATCGGGCCGAGAAAATTTGTTCCTTATATTCAGATTTTCGTTATATCCGGAGTCGTTATATACGGAGTTTACTATATATTCTAGCATAAAATGTGCTGTTTTTGCCTATTTTGCCGGTGTTTTAACAGGAGATAAAACGTGTGTTAACGGGGAGATTCACGCGCCGTTATAACCCGTTTTCATTTATGCGCAGTACAGGGCCATTGTAAACAATGGACCTGTCTCCAGAGTCTTACATCATGTACGGCGTCAACAGTGCCGGGCTTAAAAACCGCTGGTGACGTCATAAATATGACGTAAACAACACGGACGTTGTCCCGCGCATTAATGAACGTCGTACTAATAAGAGCGTTTCATTTTTATTTTTATGATTTTTATTATGCTATTTATGCTAGAATAGCGCTAACGCACGTTT
>JAFMSR010002089.1:0-24852 GCA_022818135.1 Saxidomus purpurata | reverse complement strand
GCTTCGTACTACAGGCACAATGTTTACATATCATGCTTATAAAAAAAATAACAAAAGTTAAAATAAAAAAATAACAAAAGCAAGCATTATATATTATAAATTATGATACACTTACACCCGCGCATTGTGATTATGTAGTGGGTGGGGTACGGACACTGAATTCGTTTAATCGATCGTTACGTCAGCACTGCATGGTCAGGCAAACATGTATCGTTTGTACTAATGTAGATAAAATATAAAGAAATCAATTCCATTTTTATCTTACCTTTGCAAACTGCTGGATATCTTCTTTGTTCAGCTGAGATCGAAACTTCTTCGCTAGTTTGCTACGTGTCTTTCACTTTCCGCCAACATTTGACTTGAAAAGCGATAGGTGTTGCATGCGCATTTTACATATTCGAAATTAGAATCTTATATTTTACAAGCACTTGAAGAGAAGTGATAGCAAACACATTTGTATAAAGTTCCGTAATACGTTAGGAGGCATTAAAGTAAAATGCATACATCCGTTGAAAATGCGCCACCTACAAATATAATTCAAGCATGTTGCATCGCCACCTATTGAAAATATTTAAAGGAGCAGAAGGGGAGTAATTTTTTAAATAAAAATTCACAAAAACCTCAACGCAGTTGTAGTTATCTAATTGATAACTGCAATTGCGTTGAGGTTTTTGTGAATTTTTATCATTAATCTCATTGATCACGCAATCTTATAAAATAATTTCCGGGGATTACTCTCTTATAAACTTACGACCTCAATCCGACGTCGTTTCAACATCGGAAACCGACGTTATGTGGACGTCGGGGTTATGACGTTTGACAGACGTCGGATTAGGGTCGCCGACGTCATGACCAAAATCCAACATTGATCCAACGTTGTACCGACGTCGCGTGTTTGCTGGGGTGATTCTGATAACAGTGACTCTTCTGCAGAGTCTGAATCAGACTCAGAAATGCACAGGTGTGAAACAATTACATTCAAGTAATATCTCTAAAACAGGTTCTCGCGAAATGTCTAAAGTTTCGTCATGGTAGAACACGTTTTCGCAGAATGGGCGTGCCTCGCCGGCATTCAAGGCTCCAGTAACAAGGTCACGTTACAAGTAACGGTCGGTTCCGCTAGGAAATCAAATGTGAGCCTCGGCTTTGAGACAGCGAGTTCGTCCCATACTAGAAGTAGATTTACCGTAAAACCTTCAGATGAAAAGAGCCGTGTAGTTGAGAACACGTAGGACAGTCAGGGACCAGTGCACTCAAAGTTATTTAATGAATTACATATGTATATGAAAATTCTAGCATTAATGTTGTAGATCACAGTTCTTTCCCATATGAACTCAAAAAAGGAGCACTAATATTTGTGGTATAAAAACTACAGTAAATTTCCATGAATTCAATAATGTTGAAGAGTTATGATATTTCGTGTTGTACATGTACTGAACGTAAGAAAGATATGTACGGCGTAATTTTTGCCGATGGCTTTCTATTATTAAAACAACCAAGTATTTCAACCAAGATGAACTTTAGATTTTTGAAATTGAAATTGTTGCAATGTGTAGTTTATATGAAAATGTATCAATATGAATAACCGGTGATGCCAAATCACATACGGGTTCATTGCTATGGCGCGCGATCAAGGTCATAGGCAACATTTATTAGGTACCTACTAATTAGAAGAGGTTCCTTCTAAATAATTAGTAGGAAGCTACTTATTACCGACGTATGACCCTTTCGACCGAGAAAGTGTTAATTTTATCATTTAGGTTACGCCAAATTAATGTGTAGGTACGTACCTACTAAATCGCTACGAGGTTCCACCTAAATCGTTTTATTGTATACCATTATCTCTATCCAATCACAGAGTTTTACATCTTTTTAATCAGTCAATCAAAAAACAATTTAACGTTGAAACACGGTCCCGATAGCGTATGTACAAAGGATTATTTTGTTTCATGCCCATTTAATGCATTTATCAAATCGTACCAATACATTCCTGTCTCACGGCTTTATCGACTGTCCTTTACATAAAAAACAGAATAGTTGTCTATTCATGTAGTTAGGGACACCTTTGTACCAATTTATTATAGTATTTTTAATAAGTTCAAAACGCAGTTATGTTAAATTGGTCAGATTCTGTCTTTTTTTATTGTCTACATTTTAAACCTTTTAATGTCAATTCTGAATATAATAAAGACGGGATGCATATCACTCTTTAAAGTGTTGCACATTAGGCTGTTGTAAGGTTTGACTGGTTTTGTTTTTCCATCATAAAACGAGTATTTTAACAAGCAAAGAAAATACAAAATTTAGCACAAATTAACAAATACGGAAAATACAGAACAAAGCACAAGAACAAAATACAGTACAAGTTATACAAATAAGGAAAAGACAGAATACAACAGCACACATGATACAAAGTAAAATTTAAAATACAGCAAGATTTATAAAAAAAGAAAGAAAATTCAACACAAATTTTACAATATTATAATGCGGATTACAACACAAATAATCATGATTAAACGGAATAATGGTGGGACAGATTTAGTCCCTGGTAGTAGACACATAGAGGAAAACACTCCTTCTTATAAATACTTTTAACAGGCCGAAATAAAATAGTTTGAGTGAATGAACATTTTAATAGAAATACATAGCGCTTAATACGAAAGCGAAAAATGCAAGGAACTATGTATTTGTGTGACAGTAAATTTAGGCATGAAAGAGAAATGTGCCAACGGATGCCTGTAATTGTTTGTGATTTGCACGCTATATGAAGAAAAACATGATGATTTTATACAATTAATTAGGAGAGGACTAGTATAAAAGTCAGCAACAAAAAGGTCGAAATCGAGAAATTAAAGCCCGATAAAGACATCCAATTATCATAAGTGTATTCATTATTTTAGTATAATTAAGGGTGTAAAGTCGAAAACGTAATCATTATAGCATTTGTTGACTTACTACATATTTGTTAAGTCAACAGGACTAAACAGTTTGTCAAAATGTTTACAAAGTTATTACAATGCCTTTGACAATAACGGCATTATCATCATAACCATTAACATCATTGGATGAATCTTAGAGATCATCATCATCTTCACTGGATGAAACCTATTAACTGGAGTTTAACAATGATAAGGTTATTCATGTGAACATGTATTTATTTTGTTGATCTTACGATGTAAACACTGTACAGTACGTACGATCTCTAATAATGTAGAAACTATTTAAATGTGCACACATGTTTTCTCAGGAAATTGTAAGTGCATGTATGTATGTATGTATGTATGTATGTATGTATGTATGTATGTATGTATGTATGTATGTATGTATGTATGTATGTATGTATGTATGTATGTATGTATGTATGTATGTATGTATGTATGTATGTATGTATGTATGTATGTATGTATGTATGTATGTATGTATTTTCTTTCATAGGGGATTTAGTATGTAGGACGTCACGCATGCTAACCCGGCACAACGTAAAATACACCACCTGTCAGAAAGTATCAGCTTACATAGTGCTATTTTAAAAATAAAAAAAGCATAAAGTTATATATGAATTTGTGCATAATAAACGCCTGATTCCTATGGTATAATTTTTGTGTTCGAGTTACATACAAGATGTGACATAGGATGCAAAAACCAACGAAATACCTGAAAATAACGTTGCGTAAGATGTAACGTGAAAATCCATTTTCCTTATACTTGTAAATTATATTCGAAACCACTTGTATTTCCGACCGGGAAAAGACCATATGACGTCCAGGAAATGACATGAAATGACGTCCATACCGGAAAAAAAATATATTCAAAAAGGCTGTTCAGTGATGCTTATTCATGATGTATTCATCGAAATTGTGTAAGCTGTTTTAAATAACGTTCCGAAAACACAAACACGGAGATGGTATGCACCTTAATCTATTTAAATTTAATTTAAAACGGTATGAAATTAAAAATCTGTAATACATGTATTATTTTTGTCTTTTAAGCGTTAACTTTTTATTTTATCACTGAAAATGCGTGTGGAGAAAAGATTTCTCGTTTTGTAAAAATGTGTGCCTGGAAATGTATAGAAAGTAGGCAGTAGCAGTAGCAGTAGGAAACGTGAAGTTGGCAGTATCACTAGCACAGCAGTAGCAATAGCTCAGCAGTAGCAGTACCTAGCAGTAGCAGTAGCAAAATTATAAAACGTGAAGTTGGCAGTAGCAGTAGCTTAGCAGTAGCAGTAGCCTACCAGTAGTACTAGCTAAGCTGTAGCAGTAGCTCAGCAGAAGCAGTAGATGAGCAGTAGCAGTAGCACAGCAGTAGCAGTAGCAGAAGCACAACAGTAGCAGAAGCACAACAGTAGCAGTAGCAGAAGCACAGCAGTAGTAGTAGATGAGCAGTAGATGTAGCACAGCAGTAGCAGTAGCTGTGCAGTAGCAGAAGCACAGCAGTAGCATAGAAGTAGCAGTAGCTCAGCCGTAGCAGTAGCTCAGCAGTAGCAGTAGCTTAGCAGTATCAGTAGCACAGCAGTAGCAATAGCTTAGCAGTAGCAGTAGCTAAACAGTAGCAGTAGCTGAGCAGTAGCAGTAACACAGCAGTAGCTAAGCAGTAGCAGTAGCTCAGCAGTATCACTAGCAGTAGCACAGCAGTAACAGTAGCAAAATTGTAGAACGTGAAGTTGGCAGTAGCAGTAGCTTAGCAGTAGCAGTAGCACAGCAGTAGCAGTAGCTTAGCAGTAGCAGTAGCTGAGCAGTAGCAGTAGCTTACCAGTAGCAGTAGCACAGCAGGAGCAGTAGCAGTAGCTGGACAGTAGCGGTAGTGAGCAGAAGCAATAGCTTAGCAGTAGCAGTAGCACAGCAGTAGCAGTAGCACAGCAGTAGCAGTGCTCGCAGTAGCAGTAGCAGAAGCTGAGCAGTAGCAGTAGCACAGCAGTAGCAGTAGCTTAGCAGTAGCAGTAGCTCAGCAGTAACAGTAGCTGAGCAGTAATAGTAGCACAGCAGTAGCAGTAGCTCAGCAGTAACAGTAGCTTAGCAGTAGCAGTAGCTTAGCAGTAGCAGTAGCACAGCAGTAGCAGTAGCACAGCAGTAGCAGTAGCACAGCAGTAGCAGTAAATGTTTAGTACTTCAAGGTATCTGTGACATCATTATTGTCGCAACAATAATAGTAATTATAAAAATCAAGTCTTCATCTCCATTTTTTTTAATTGTCATTGAAAATTATTGTATCGTCATCAATATATACTCAGCATGAAATAATTTATCATCATCGTCACCCAGTCATTAATGATCATAATCAGTAATCATGTCCATGTTCATCCTCCTCCCATCCTCATAATCAGCAGCATTGTCATCATCAGCAGCACTCATCGTGACCATTATCATCAGAATTAGCACCATGATCATCAACATGGTACACGCTCAAGGAATATTACGGCAATTTTATGCACTAGTGGTGTTCGAACTTACGACCTTCCGATCGCGAATCCAATGCGCTAGCCACTTGGTCACGCTTCGATATGGTGAACATTTTACCCAAAGTTTCATGAAATTCCTTACAGATGTTAAGGAGATGTAAGAAGGACAAGAAATATAATCATATACAAGCTATAGTTATGAACTTGCCATGATTGTTAGAACGTTTTCAGAGATTCAAAGGTTCAGCTGTAATAGTTCAGGAGAAAATTGGACTTGATCACAAAACTTAACTAAGAAATTTGTCCCAAAAGGGCCATACTCCAGGCAAAATGCAAGGATTAGTTATTTATCACAACTTTGCTTTTCATGTAAGTAAAAAGGGCTCCAACTTTCAAAGCAATATAGCTTTGGTGGCTCTGTTTATCTAAACGGAAAACTGAATCAGTGCAGATTACAGCAGCTGAAGTTAGTGCTATTAATGTGTAACCAGCTTTTTAGCCGCGACATTACTATTTTGAATTTCTAGGTGTGCGGACTTGTAACGATGATTTCCGCGGTGCAACTTCATATCCGTAACTACAAACAATTGTTAGCTCTATATCAGACGCAAGCTCCATTGTCTCAAGGGAAGAGCGCGTTAATGCTAATAAAAGCTCATACTCTGAACAATTGAAATCTCAAACGAGCTCTGTATCAATTGGGAAGTCGGGTCTTAGAGGGGCAACTGTTAGTATGTCTGGTCTAAGGGTCCCAAACGTAATTAGTGAATCAAGTAGCCAGTCACAAAATACGGACAGGACAGCAGATGCTGAAAATAATGCAGACGACACAAATGACAACGGCTTTAGAGCCTATTACAAGAGACGTAAGATCACATACTATCTGGGTAATATCGATTCTCGCGTGACATTTGAAGACGTACTTGACTAAATGAAGCTAAAAAAGCTTAACGTTACAACTATCCGAATGTTCTACGGTTGCGACACCACTTCGATCAAATTCAACCTTTCGAGTGACCAGGGGCAAATTGTCGAATCCGAAGGGTATTGGCCAAATGATATGGTCTTTAGGCGTTAGAAAAATAGATCAGAATGGGAAAATGAAAAGCGGGCTAGATTTAGGGGTCGCTCCGGGAATAAAAGACTATACACGAGATGAAAAAGGTAGCTCTAATTTCGTAGCTTCCAGAAACCGGAGTAGAACAAGTGGTAGGAACGCTGGTGACGATATGTATGGGTATAGTGACCAGTATAACTACCGGGATAACCGTGATTACGATAGCGAACACGATCACCGTGATCATTTCAGTTATAGGGATAGAGGATGGGACCCAGTCCGCGATGATGAATGGCGTGAATTGCTGTATAAGCACCTATTCAAGTTCTTATTCATGGGTTCAAACATACTTACATTACTGTATTCCGCTTGCTCGCATTTAATATTTACTATCAATATGTATGACAAACTAAATATTTTTGCATGGAACGTGCGAGGAATTATGTCATCGGCGTACCCATTATCCTGTATGCTTGATGAGTTCCGTGTAGATATGGCTATCATATCAGAACACAAACTTGCCGTTTTTTATCTCGTTTAATATTAAATACTAAGAACCACTTAAAGCCAATAGTATGCCATATTCTTGCATTGCGTGGAACAAAGCAACATTCGACAATATTACGGGATATCAAAATAATCTTGATACGGCATTTAGAAGTGCAAATATTGTCGTATACGGGATATAAATTCTCTAAGCGAAGCTATAACTGACATAATATTGACGTCACCAAATAAAACTAATCCCAAGAGCAAGTTTCACAGCAACACAAAGCCATACTGGAACGCCGAGATAAAGAAATTACATGCCATCTCTAGGCAATATAAAGCAGCATGGGTAGGGAATGGTAGGCCAAGAGACCCGGTTAATGCATCATACTTGGGATATAAGCGTGCTAAGTCAAACTTTAGGGCAAATCAAAGAAAATATCAGATATGTATCATAATAAGGAATTCGATGATCTAGATAATGTAGCAGGTCTAGACTATAGATTGTTTTGGAGACTGTTGCGTAAATTAAATAAAAAAGAACCCCAAAACATATCGAAACTTTGCGTAAACGGAAAAATCTATTAAGGCGGCTCTATACAAAACGGATTTGCAGCTCATTATTAGTCTATATTTGATGTCGGTTATACATATCCCTGTACAGAGCTTGAAACGAAAATTAGGGACGAAGTTTTAGTAGCGGAAACGCAAATAGGTGCAGGCGATAGCTCTGGTAAACTTGTCTCTGAAGAAAAAATAGAGCGCGCTAAGAAGGACCTGAAACGTCGGAAGGCTCCTGGACCGGACGCTATACTTAATGAACACATTCTTTACGGTGGCAAACCAGTGGTTATGGCATTAGAAGTTATTTTCAATTACATTCTAAAAGACGGAAAATGCCCAGACTCGTGGAGGTTAAGTTACATTATACCAATTTATAAAGGCAATGGTAAGAGTAGAACCGATCCAAACAGTTACCGGCCGGTGTCGCTGATTTCTGCTATTTGTAAATTATTTGAAAGAATAATCGCTTATAGGCTACAAAATAAAGTATTTAGTTCATTTCCTAATAAACAGCAACAGGGGTTTCAGAAAGGGCTTAGTTGTGTCACAGCGGCATTTAACTTACAAGAGGTAATTGCTCACAATCTTGAACTTCATAGTAATGTTTACTTAGCACAACTTGATATGAAGGGAGCATTTGACGCCGTATGGCACGACTCATTGTTCTATAAACTGTTACAACTAGGCGTTAATCGTACGTTATGGGGCGTACTTCGAAACAGTTACAAAAAATTGAAAACAATAGTAAAACTCTCTGATAAAATGTCCGAAATAATTGACGTCCGTAGATCTGTAAGACAAGGAGGGGTAATGTCAGGGTTCCTATATCTCGTGCATATCAATGACCTCCTGAATGAGTTAGAGACTTCCGGTTACGGTGCGACAGTAGGCACAGTGCCTGCTGGAAACCCGACCTTAGCAGACGACACTACCCTGGTAGCTACGTCACCGTTCCCGTTACAAGCGCTATTAAACATCGTGTATAGTTATGCCCAAAATTTTAAATTCGATATAAACATAGAAAAATCGTGTTCTTTAACATTTTCATATCGTCGTTTAAACATTCCGCTACATGTTACATACGGGGGTACAGAACTTAAGTGTGTAGAATATTCTAACCACTTGGGTATGGTACTTGATTCTAAATATGGCATGAAAGTCAGACGAAAAGTTGAAAGCCGATGTCAGAAAGGTAGAAACTCATTTCATGCAATGCTGGGATATGGGTTACACCCTTCTGCATTGAACCCACTGACCCCCGTTAGTAGAAGGTTATCTTAACAACCATTCTATATGGTTGCGAACTGTGGAATAATCTTCAAGTTGGGGACGTGGATCTTATAAATAGAACTCAACATATATTATAAAGTCAATTCAAGGGTTTACAAGGTTAACTCGGTCTGATATGTGCGAGTCGATGGTAGGGGCTAACCGCTTAATGAGTCAGGTTGAAATCCGAAAACTTGCATTTTTGCACAAAATAATAACACTTCCTGCAGGCACCACGTCACGCCAAATACCTACCAGAAGGTATCTTTCATATCAACAGACCGCGTCATATGATAGGATATATGCCCAATATTTGTAACTTGTTGTCAAAGTACAAGTTAAATACAATCATGGATGACTTTATTACGAATGACGTAATAATCAGTAAATATTGTTGGAAGTCCGTTTGCCGAAAAGCAGTTCTATCTAAAGAACATGATATCTGGATTCACAGAATGAACACTGATTGAGACTTCGGACAGTTTAAACATGTACATAATAAAATTGAGCCAGCAATAATTTGGTTACATCCCTCAAACCGCACAGAGCTTTCTTTATCTCATTTCATAGCACATGTCTGGATCTCCAGACGGACTTTCGTTAGTACAGTGTGTCCGCTTTGTGAATTAGTATTTACGGACAAAGTTAAGAATATTCTGTCAATCTACTTATGCACGCTGCCATTTAAGTGAAGCGTTTTTTGAAAATATATGTAATATGATAGGCAGGGAAATAATGACATTGTTAGAAAACACGAGTGCTGAAGACTTCAAGTATGTATTACTCGGTGCTAAATGCCAAAACAGGTAAATGCAAAATGTAGACTTTAGGATTTTTTATAGATTGACATTCTCTTATGTTAAAGAGGCGCATGCTGTCTATTTTAATGACACTTTGTTAGAAGGAAACATGAACTTTTGACCGTCGCAAACGGATGAACAGATCACGCACTGTGAATTAGTGCAGATCTATGTATCCTTGAATGTTCAAGGCATGTACATTGTATACGTATGAAATATAAATACTCACGCATGTACATTTGCATGCAATTATCTATGCAAGATTATGTTTGTAAGCCATAATTTTTTTGTGGATTATTTAATTAACTACATTGTATTTGTCTATAATATGTTATTTGTAAATATGTTTCTATCTCCCAAGAGGAGGATATAAAGATAAGGATAAAGATTAATTTTAAAAATATTTAATCTTCCGAAGGCAATCAAATAATGTTATACTCTCTTTTCTCTGAAATTCAATGATCATCGAGTATTAGAGTCATGGGTGGTAGTGTTACAGTACAAATGCTATTTGATTAAAACAATGTATATACGGACCACTGTACAATGTACCGGAGGGCATATCACTTGGTCTTATCACTAAAAAACTGATTGAAAAGAACAATATTGAACATGAACCTTTCATGCAGTTCTACCCGCAACAAAATGAAACCTTCTAACCAGGTGACCGAAAGCCGTATCAAAGATCGCACCAAGGGGTCACTGGTTAAAAATCAGTGGGGTTTACATGCTGCAAGAGCAAATAGTTCTGGTCAATACTGTGCAACGCCTCATTATTTTATTTACGAGGTAAAAACACGGCCTAAAATACATAATATTTAGTTATAACGTTGATAATTTAATTGCCTCTTTTCATTACAGTAATGCTCCTTTTTAATTTCGCTTTGTTCTGGCCACTGTTTGTAAACAGTTTAAAATATATTGGCCTGAAACCTTAAAAATTCTGTCATTGGGGAATTGTTATAAAATTGTACAGGTAATTCCTAGATAATCCTTTTGTTTTATTAGAATAAAAATCTCCCTTTTCAAGAAATAATAATTTGTAAAATAAGAAACATTGTACGAAATCATTTTATTGTGTATTTGTCCAGTTCTCTTAAAATAATTTATGGATGACCTTGGCATTCGCGCGTTAATTGCCCCACTGATTACAATGCCCTCTGGCAACTGTTGATCAACTGGGCCATTATAAATCGAAGTCTGTGGTCACCCTTGTCTTATTATGCGTAATAAAAATAAGGTAAAGTGTATGTTTGTTGTAGTGTCATCCCTACTGAAAGGTCAAGCCATTTTTGACTTGTGAGACACTTTCTTTTCTGATCACATTTACCTCCCGAATCCTATCCTTAAATACCAGCCACTAGGCAAGAATGCATACGATAACCATTATTTAACTAGCTGGTGGCCTACCAACCCCTGCTGGGATTCAAACATTCGACCTCCCACTCCCAATGCGGATGCCTAAACCACTAGACCAAGGGAAACGGTAATATATATGGAATATTGCATGAATGTTCTGTTTGATTATATCGCTCGAGTTGATGATGTAAAGTTGTATTATCATGAGTCCGATAGGGCGAGTGGGAAACGTCTTTACATGGTCGACGAGAGTGATACAATCCATCAGAAAAGCAAAGTCAACAAAGAAGGTTGATCTGGATCCATAATGGTCGCAAGGTAATTATGTTGATTTTTCTATGCCACTGCATAAATCCATTAACAAAAAGCTATCAATAGAAACTTTTCACGCTATAAATTACGTCATAAATGACGTAACGACTCCAGCGAGACGGCGTCAGATTTTTACAATGTGGAATACGGAAAATTTAATCTGAATGAATGTATTTCATTGCGGGAAAATGACAGTATTTTTGACAGAAGTGTAAAAAGATGTGATAATCATCAGAAGCGGGCAATATAGGCAACAACTGAGGTCAATATTTCTCTATTCTCCAGAGTCCATAACTGCTTTATTATATGCCTACGTACCTTTAGTGAGACCCTATAATGCCAATTGCATGATCGAAAGACCAATTTTGAATATTTCATTGACACATTGCTTACAAGAACGCAAGACGAATCTGTGTTTGCATCATATTTATGACGTTCCTATCGTTTTGAATCCGGCACTGTTAACGTTCTCCTTAATGCAAGACTTTATGATGTGTGTAAAATCCGAAATAGAGCTATAGAGGTTCTATTTACCGGGGGAAAAGCCGCATCATCATGAAATATGAGATATATTTTTCATCGCTGATAGCTTGCGCTCTGAACCAATTTATAACAATGGTTATTATTATATGTTATTTGGTTTTTTGACGTGGTTTATGGGGATATAAATTACCCGTCGAGATCAATATTACCCGAGTCGTTAAAAAACAAATAACAATTTTATTACCTTTCCTTTTCTTAAATTTTAAGGTGTTGATAGAAATAAGTTGACTGTCTGATAAATAGTGCAAAATTTGTTGTACTGGGGTCAGATGGGATGCTTTAATACTAAGAAAAAAGGGAAATTTAAAAATTGTCTTAAATGTTACTTTGATTTTATTTTTTCACCATGCGATAAAACAGTTACAGGATAGAAAACTTGGTACTATGGGCATATAACAGTGAACATTTTATGTACTGGGGCAATATAAAGGGAAGGTCTGTGGAAAAGCCGAGATTTTTCCAAATACCTTCCCTTTATATTGTCCCAGTACATAAAATGTATACTGTTATATGCCCATAATACCTGGTTTCCTATCATATAACTACTGTAGTATAACGTATACGGACTTGCAATGTTCAGGTTTAAAAAAGTCAGCATCTCAACAAAAGGGCTAACTGCCGACCCCAGCATCTCTCCCGTAATGCTGTAAAGTAGAAATTTGAGCCAAATAGGAGATGATTTGCATGACTGCAATTTCCAGTCAGTATAAGTCAGAGTTTGACCATACCCAGCGATGAAGGCAAGTTGTTACTAAGTGTGTTCCTAGCAGTGGTATCCTAAGGCGTTCAAGACTGGTCGACTCAGCACAGGGTTAGGGGTGCCAGCCCAAACTCCCAAGAACATACATAGCAGCAACATGTCTTCGGTGCCAGTCAAGCTACTCTGCCGGTCATGTCCTAACAAAAAGATGAATTCCGAATCTCAAAGTAGGTCGCCCACGCGGCTAATTCGACCTAGGTGTGACTGAACCTAGCCCTGAAAAGAACTGTTGCACAGCTAAAGGATGTAGCCCTAAAAAGGGCCCTTGTGCCCCCTACCCCCCCCAAGCGCAGTCGCTGCAATGCAACCAAGAAGCCGCTTGGCCCGACACCCGGCAGTCGTCACCGGCACCCGGGTCTCCTGTCGAATGCAATCATCGCAGTACATCTCATCAGCACACAAACATCCATTGTCAGGGCCACTCCTCCTCCTGTTGGTCAGGGCCTCGCCAGCTACGAAGCCGAAGTCAAGCAACTAGCGAGACCCAGTGCCTGCTTCGCGACGTGCACACCACGAGGGATTGAAGCAGTATACGGACTTGCAAGTTTCCATATTTCAGTTATACACCGCTTATTATTACACACATTTCTATACAGAGTGAGAATTCACCGCGTCGTTTTGTGCATCGGGTCAATCCCCTTCCGGTACGCACGTGCATTCGTGTCGCTGGACTCGCTGGCGAATAGGTTACAAATAGGCACACAAATTCAAGTTAATAAGAAAACATACTTGTTGAAGATACGCATGCCCAGATGCCCAATCTTCTTCTGGTACGCACGTTACATATTTTTATATTTTTGATAATTGCGACTGTATATAGTTTTTAATGGTTGCAAATAGTTTTAACAGCGACAGCGCTGCAGGGTATGTGTGTTAGCATGCGTCATTAACAAACATACGCAATATGTTATACAATCAAACCTGTGCACAAAGACCACTGACTTGAAGAAGCTGTGGTGGTTTTTGTTGACAGATGGGCTTTATTCATAGTTGTTTCCGCATTAGCTGAATAGTGCAATGTTTGATCACATGCTGGTCTTTTCTTCGGATTTGGTTTTTATTCGGAGGTGGTCTTGAACACAAGCAAAAATTAAATTAAAACCCGTCGGAAGAACTTCTATCAGTATAATAAGACAGCGCTATAATGAAACGTAAAGAATGATTTCGTTTTATGTATTTTAGAGTTTTATCGTTGGTACCGGATAATCCATATGAACAACGCCCCCAGAAGATATTTCAAGTTTTTGGAGGACAGTGCAAGATACAGAACGCGTCCCGTTCAAGAGACATCCCCTGGTTCTTTAACATGCCCGGTGTGCAACACCGATACATCAGACCTCGGTTTTAGGTCTCATCCAAAAGACTATTAGTTATGTTAGTGGAGGAGCGGCGGATCGAACCGGTGATCCCTGGATTTCCAGTCCAGTGTATTACTACTATACTACAGACAAAGTTTAGGAACTACGACGTGCTACAATATGTACATTTATATTGACGCGTTTTGCTGCACTTAGTTGTACAGACGCAATTATTCAATCAAAGGTGTGAAGACTTGGGCGACCGTTTCGAGTGACTGAGGCATCAAGTAACAATTTTGGGACTAGTGGGATTAAAAATGTTGTCGAATAAATGCATTTTCGAGTCATCGTATGTTGAGATATTGCATTTTATTGATATTGAAAATAGAACGATATATGGTCGGACATAGTTTTTATTTCGAGTGAACACGTCTTGTCGAATAAGTGCATTTCGAGTTAACAAGATTTGACTGTATACGAAATACTGTATTTAAGTTATACACGGACTTGCAGCCGGTGCCGTATTTTTGTAAACTACGGGCTTTCGTTTATCACTCTTTCTGTATTTTCAAGTATATGGACTCTCGTATTTCAGTAATATACGGACATCCGTATTTCGGTATATACGTACTTGTTACTGATACCGTATTCCGGTAAAATAGGGCCTTAAGACTTAGTATTTTCAGCAAAATGTAACAATTTAAATTTCTAATAAATGTGCGAAAAAAGTTATTTACCAACAGGACTATATTGAAAATTGAAATGTAAAGCGAATGTTTACCGGAGTAGTTGTTTATGAATCACATTATCGGAATGTACATATAATTGCTTTCTCGTGTAGAAAGATAATTCCCAATCAGACTTACGAAACAAGAGGGCCAAGATGACCCTATACCGCTCACATGGCTACCATTGGCTATAATACAAGGTCATCAATAGCAAAATGGGTCTTGGAATATGTCAACTAGGCAAAATGAAACATGCTTAATATCTACGCTCTATGCCATGTGCTTTCAGAAATAAAATGTTTTAAAAGTTGTTCCTTTATAAGCCTATGTAAAACCAAGAGACCCCCGGGCGGGTTCAATTTTGAGCTGGGGTCATAATTTGAACAATCTAAGTAGAGGTCCACTAAGCAATGCCACATAATAAATATCTAAGCTTGACTTTAGTCACGAATTGTTAATAAAAAGAAAATTGGTAACTGGCAACTGGCAGTCAGATGCCAATATGCTCAACCACGCGAATTGGCAACTGGCAGCCAGATGCCAATTCTTTTTTTATGTAGATATTCTAAATAAAAGTTGAATTGGCAACTTGAAACCAACTTCATACTCCAGATGCCAATTCATATTTCACTTGCAAATGGCAAATTCGTACAACCACACGAGTTGGAAACTGGCAACTATGAAAAAGTGAGTTGGCAACTGGTAGCCAGATGCCAATTTGTTCAACCTCGCAAATTGACAATTATCAACTGGCAGCCAGATGTCAAATTTGATTTTCATGTCTTGCTGTCAAAAAGATGTATATATAGATCCATGACAAAAACAAAGTTCCATGCTTGTTTCATTTTCGTAATAAGCGCTATGTGTTTCTATTAACATGTTCATTCACTACAAATATTTTATTTCGGCCTGTCAAAAGTATTACAAGAAGGAGTTTTTTCTCTATATGTCTCCCCATTCTACCAGGGACTAAATATGTTCTACCTATATCCCGTTTATTCTCAGAATACATACATGATTATTTGTGTTGTACCGCGCATTATTTTCTTGTAAAATTTGTGTTGAATTTACCTTTTTTGTATAAATCTCGATGGTTTTTTTAACTTTTACTTTGTATCATGTGTGCCTTATTTGTATAACTTGTGCTCTTTTTTGCTCTTGCGTTTTGTTCTGTATTTTCCGTATTTGTTAATTTGTGCTAAATTTTGTATTTTCTTTACTTGTTAAAATACTCGTCTTTATGATGGAAAAACAAAATCAGTCAAACCTTACAACAGCCTAATGTGCAACGATTCAAAGAGTGATACGTATCCCGTCTACATTAGATTCAGAATTGACATAAAAAAGCTAAAAGCAAAAAATGTAGACAATAGAAGAAGACAGAATCTGACCAATTTAACATAATTGCGTTTTCTTAAATACGTTCATAAATTGGTAACATTGCCATTTTGAAGGGTAATGTAACTTTAAGGTTTCGGGGGAGAGCGCAAGATACAGAGTGTGACCCGGTTCCAGGGGTATTTCTGGTATTTTTAAACCCAATGTATTGCCCTGTCATCCAAAACATCATTAGTTATGTGAGTGCTAGAGCTGCTGAACGAACCGGCAACCCCTGGATTACTAGTCCAGCGCGTTACCACTTAACATAAATACAATTATGTAGACGCAGAAATTTGTACGAAATCAAAGATAACTTCATCCTGTTATTTACATGAAGTTAGCGATGACGACATCTTGTTTATAATGCAGTATTTTTACAATTTTGTACTTTTACAAAGACTTAAAATTTCGACTTGACAAGGTGCAGAGAATTGCAATTTATGACGAAAGACAGTTTTAACGCTACTTTTTTTTCTTTATTTAATAAATACGGTATAAAATAAATAATCATCAAAGTACAACTTGCCCGAATAAACATCTAAGAAAAACTGGAATTAAACATGAGGTTACGTAATTTAGAACGACGTGACATAGCAAACAATACAGTCATTTAATGAAAAACAGGTTTCAAGCTATAAATGGTCATTGAAGCTCATTGAAAGGTAGTCCCGAATTATAAAATGTGCCATTGGTAGAGCGATTGGAGACTTCGCTCAAAGACTCCCACAAACGCGCAACCTGTAGTCCTGACCACCAAATGTGAAATGGTCACACAATTTAATGTGAAATAATTTGACAATACATGTAAAAACTTTACAATTGTTTTCACATTTGTGACCATTTTCACAGTTGTGACCATTTTTACATTTGTGACCATTTTCACAGTTGTGACCATTTTTACATTCAGTGGTCCTACACAACTTCTTGATATTCTGCCTGTGCGTTCAACTCCCGACTAATGTATATCCTAACATTTCATGAAGATTATGCTTTTACCTGTGTTACACGGCTACTATTATTTTCGAGATTAAAGTATACTGAAACACACCGAAGACAAACAAAAATGCAAGCAGGATGTATCACCGAAATATCAAAAGTTTAGACATGTTTTATAAATGTTTTGTAAATAAAACTCTTAATAAACTATAAAATCTGATCCGATACATTCTACAATATCTTTTTACACAATGCCCCAGTTTTACTATTGAGACTTTCTATTAAGGTTTGTGAGACATTTAATTAAATCGAAAATGATACGAAAGGTCACCTCGTATCGTATGGAAAGTTACATCTTTGTGAATGCTTACTGAATTTTGAGGTCATTTGAGATTATTACAGTAGTTTACCCCTGGTATAAGTAGATGATAATTTAATTTTTGTTGTCTACGTACTTAAAACATTCTTGACTCAGTCATATTTATTCAAGCTTATATTTGTTTTCTGTTATGTTAGTGATTTCATCTTGCCTATAAATTTCTATGACCTGGATTCTCTCGTATCAGCACATACGAGAAAACCAGTTTATAAAGAATAAGCAGGACAATAATAAGTTACTGTGATTGAAATTATCTTTTAAATTCTTCCCCTTTTTATCCTGGTTTTATATACTTCCTGCATTAAAAGTTGCAATGTCATCTGTACGATTTTTTTTATCTAATGTAGTAGTCGCCCATGCGATACTTCACATCCTTATTTTCTTCTCTCGTTAGGGTTTCATATTATAATTGTATATGTATATACAACATCCATCTCTTACCACTGTATAGAGTTTATTTATCATTCATATCAAATTTATCATGATCATATTTAAACAAACATAGCAACTGGTACTAAACACCCAAATGACATCAGCATGCAACATGTTCAGTCCGAATTAAAACACAAAGCAGCTTATATTTAAACAGTCTCAGTTTACATTTTGAGTTTAAACACATTTTATAGCCACTAGTTACAAATATGTACAAATACATTGAATTCAATGCAAAAAAGCAAACGAATTGACCCGAAAAATTCTCTCAACTTAAAAACGAATCATCCATTTTTATATATACATTTTTATTATGTTAGAATTTAATTACAAATGATATAATGAGACGAAAACTGGTATGCAGTAGGGTCCGTGTGAAAATATAAGATACAAAGAAACAATCACAGCAGACAAAAGGACAACAATTTGTACTTACATAGATCGTCAGGCACAATATACTAAAATCAGTCTTGGTTTGCTTAATTGTGACTGTTTGGTAATTTTTCAGTTGTGTACTATGATTTTTATTTCATTTTACGTCACATTACACGGTATCTAGTAGTAGTTCTAACATATGCTTTCATTATTAAAGTATTAACAATGGTCCAGCAAGAAAGCTTGAAATCAACAACTAAGCTTAAGATGTTGACTTTGATTGACTTTCTCAATGACTAAGTCCTTTAAAAACCATAAAAAATTGTCGTTACGTTTTAGTATAGACAATGCCAATTTGACGATTAAAAGACTACAATTCTCAAGCGACGTCCTTAAAATACGGCAGAAACCAACAAGATAAATGAAAAACCAAAGTTATATTTTGATTATTCCAAACACCAGGGACAGTATCTGTATAGTTTATTAGTACTTTGAGTAATGTAGTATGTAAACAATAGTCATGTATTCAGTCATATTAATAACTCATCAGTCACACTGGAAATGTGGCTGGTAAACATTAATTTGGCGTTCACCATTATGAACATGTACAACAATATTACACAGAAAATGTCTATGCTAGAGAGCGACATGTACTAATTTTGCTAGTTTCATTAACTAAAAGCAATGCAAAAACTGTACTGTAATAAATAATTACTCGAGCTTTATGATATGTTTTATATTTTACAGTTTAGTTTGTGTGTATGATAGCAATAAATAAGTGGTGAGCATCAACATAACTTCCTATTTTACTATTGAAAAAGAAATTTGACCTAGCTAGATGATGTAATACGAGAAGCAAAACTGTCGAAATTCTATATCAACTTCCGTATCTAAAAGGTACAGTACATTCAAGTTTAATGCTTTTTAATCTCTCCTATTAAGTGTTCAGCATAATGTGGTCTAGATAGAATATTTATTGCGTTTATTACGAAAAGCGGTGAATATTTTGAAAAAGAATACAAGAGACGTTTTGACTGACGTTGCACGATGTGCGCCGATCATATCTACCTAAGGTATGAATTGTTTGCGCAGCCGTGTAAAGGTGGCTTTGTTGTAACCTTTAAACCACCAATATAAAGGCTAGTAGAATGTATAACGTTTTTGGATTGACACATTCACTCTGTAATGTAGGCACCTTTTGATTAGATAATACCGCATTAAAAATACCGCATTAAAAAGGTCAATAAAGTACGCTTGCTTTTTCAGTCTTTAATGAACGGTTTTATAATTTTAGTACGTAAATAGTTTATACCTATCGACATTACATTTATATGTTGTTACCTCCAAACTAATGTTAGTTATGAAGTTATTACAATGTATACTTTTTCGACTTGTGAATAACGGTAACTTTTTCGAGTAATTTATTTGTTAAGAAAAACAAGGATTAAATCACATTTCACGTTATTGACTTAATCACAATTGGAAAGAAGATGTATGGGCGGCTGGATAGCTTCGTCGGGCGAGCATTCGCCCTGTAAGCGAAGAGTCCCGGGTTCGATTCCTTATCAGGCAGAAGATTTTGCTCACCTTTTGACATTTGGCGCCCTCTTACTGCATAAAGATAAAACTTGACAAGAACTTTTATTATGAAATCTAGCTACATATCTATTTCATATACTCAAAATCGCGCCGTCAATTTTTTAAAGATAATTCTTGTTAAACATAATATCTATGACATAAGATATTTTGCCTTTAAACTTTGTCATTACTTTACAGTTTTTCGACATTATATTAAACACTAATTTACTCATAAGACGATCGCCATTTGTATCAGCATATATCTTTTATTATTGCATACTTTACTACAAATAGTGATCAAAATTAATAGAGAAAGAATTGTACCTTCGGCAAAGAAATAACCTCCTATTGAGTGGGCCAATACCCATATTTGGCACATCCATGTGGTGTGTGCTAAAATCGTATATTGGGCTGCTTCAAAAGTTGGTATTAAACGTTTTGTTTCCGGACACAGTCTTACGGGCGTAGTAATAGGTTTACCTAGCTTTCAAATATTGAAGCGAATGAAAAATTTGTTTGAAGCGTTTTACTGCACCTTTTCGGTAGAACTGCGAGACAAAAAGAAAGCAGAGCCGATCCGTTTACATACTTGTGTGCAACTTTATATGACAATAATCTAGACTTGTTATTTCCATTAGACTTTTCTGTTTTTCGTTAGGGCTACTGACAACCTAATCAGGCAAAACATAAATAATGAGAACTAAAATAACCTTTGTTGTATCATATACATGTATGTACTTAGTTTAAACTTTATTACAAATATACTTCATTTATCAAAGCATGAGCAAATACAAACCATTCATCAACAGCATCTAGGATTGAGAGAATATCAAACTATGCAAAGGTCATATAAAACGTTAGATGACGTCATATTTTATGAAACAGTCAAATGCAATTTTGCGGGCTCAGTGACGTCTAAATCAAATTATAGTGTTCTTGACATTACCTAAACCGTTGATGATATAATAGGATTGTTTTCTACGGTTACATACATTGACATGTTAAAAGTATTTGGAATAGTGTGTAATAAATAAGTCATCAGGACAGCGACCGTTTTATAACCCTTAGTAAAATATTATGACTTTCCAACAGTGATGTACATGATTGTATCCATGATTGTATCCATGATTGTATCCATGATACGATAGCAACTGTTATCTTACTTCTTCTATATTTAATCCGATATTAGCTCTCTAAATTTAATTGCAAACATTTTAGTTTGAATGTATCATTCTCAGCCTTCTACAGAACTCTAGCATTTTTATTTTGAAGTACCCTAGCTTAGAATACGACACACCTTACTCATTGAACACCAGTATGATTGGCTTTTTAAGAATGCCTGACCCAGTTTACCAAAACAGAAGTAACTAGTGCAGAAGTTTTCCGTTACGACCAAAACAACGACAGAAAACCCTCTAGGCTCGTCAATTCTTGAAGCTCAGATTGGTTCAGTTTTAAATAATAATATCTCGTGACATGAATTTTATTTAAGTACGGAGCTATTGTTTTGAACCCTCGCTAATATTTCACATTTGCATTCTGGTTCCTGTTCATTTTCAAATATTGAGTAAGTCCTTCAACAGATTAAGTAAACTCTGTGATTATTGTACATAATGTATAACTTTATAATATCATATTTTTTATCCTTTTGTGAACCGTACGTATAGGAAAATGTACATCTGAGATTCCATAAAATTGAGAGGCCCGATTCTTTCATTAACTTATCGTATGCCATTAGGGATTTCTATTGTCAAATGTGGACAACAGTGTTTTCGTCAATCAAATGTCATGGGACACCGTCTAAAGGGGTCTGTTTTATCGTCGTTTGGGCAGACCGTAAGGTTTTCTGGATATTTACGGAAGAGTTTGCAATTGAGTGTCTCTTTTACCTCATCGGAGTATGAAGTACTCAAGAAACAGGTATCTAGAGATAACTTTGTTGTTATTTACAGATAAATTTGGATAAGTTGAATGTTAAAACTTGACCAGTGATACCATTGTTATGGCCTAAACTTCAGTAAATATCGCTGAGGCTCTAGCTGCTGGGCTTTAGATGTTAGTATTGTGTATAGAAGGCATGTTGTATAACCGTATGTATTTGATTAATAACAGGTACAAAATAATCTACAATCGGAATATGAAGTTACCTCTTAAGACCTTAGCTCAATTGAATATAATTAATTGTGATTCCTTTAGCTGATTCTATTTGACCGAACATAGTTGTCCTGGATTTAAACGAAAAGAGATCAATTGAAATATTCGTTTATTAAAGCAACTGCTATCACGTTCGTGTGATGGGAAATTCTTTTTACCCTCTACTGGGTTTAATTATTAATGATGGATATATTTGTATAACTCGTTCGGTGTCATCCGGTTGATGAAAGGTTATAAGAAGAATTTATTTAACTAGAAACTACCAGTGCGAGACCGACGTATTGTGTTCCTGTTTAAATTATTGTTACATACGTTTTTGTATCGTAATATTTTAACAGATATATTCATGTAAACATATATCTAAAAATGTTATCACATTTCAAAATATGGTTATTTACACATGCTAAATTATTTACTTTATGCATTTTTGTAACTGAAGAACGTATCAAACAATTAAAAAAATATTAAAACGAATTATCAGTATAAACTGCTGAAAGACATGAATTTGAAAGATCATCCGCTAAATTGAAAATTTCAATAGGGACCCTTGAAAACTGATTCAAAAAGAAAAACAGCAATAGCAGGATAGAGGGTAAGAACTTGGCTTCAAGAACGGAACCATCTCTTTAAATTTAAGTCATGTCTTTGTTCGCTTTTACTTTACTACGTACTCGGCAGTGTTGTAAGTATTCTCTCCGGATTTTATTTACATTTACCGTATCCAAGTTGCTACAACCTCCTGTATGTAACTTATCTGTCGAAGGGCAATTCATATATTTCATAACTTTGCTTTACAATTATTTCCAGATAAAGCGTAGGTATGCAATAAACCCGAATATATGTAATAAAACTATGATGTCAGAGTACAATACCTGTATAATATAAGCACATACTTTAATCTTTCTGAAACGAACGGTTTTCTTAGCGTTTAAACATCTTCAATTAGTTATATTAATTATGTCAATTTTCAACCCAACATGAGGTCTAATATTGAATTGCAAACATTGTCCCAGGTTGTTTTTAGTTTGTATATGCCATTTTCAACCTTCCAGAGAACCCTGGCATTATCCTTGTAAAGAGTCCGTAGAGTAGGACACATCTTATTCTCATCAACTTCATCTTTGAACATCAGAATTATTGGCTTTTTAAGAATGTATGCCTGGTCCAGTTCACTAAGACAATAGTTGCTGGTGCAGAAATTTTCTGTTACAAGCAACAGAACGACAGGCACCCTCTCTAAGCTTGTCGATATTTCGTTATGAACCATGAATCCGGGTCTAAAGTGCTCATCTCCGGTCAGTATTAGATTTCGATCAACCCCTATTATTTCTTTGAGAGTTTGATTCATCGGAGTTTTAATGTTTTCTATACAAAAGTCCTCGTCGTCGTTACTATATGAGAGCATAGCCAAAAATTCAAACTGCCCAACTCCTTGTCGTAAATTTGCAATAATACGAGCCTTTTTCAATGCGCGTAATTCACATTTTTTGTGTTTAATTTTCAATGTTATGATAACTGCAGTTGCCATAACGATCACTCCGATGGTAACGCACGTAGCGATAATAATAGCTTTTCTGTGACAGATACTCCGCACATGATCCAATGTTGAAAGTGTAACTGGTTCTTTAATTTCTTTCTCATTGAGGCATGTTAGATCTTGTGACTTTATGTCGACGAACCGTGATTCTGTAAGCTATTTTACAAATTGACTTGAGTCACATGTTGAACATGAAATAGGGTTAAAGCTAAGAACGACTGTAGATTCTTTGGTAGTAGAAATATTGCCGGTGTTAATAGTCGGAATTAAATTTACATTAGACAATGATACTTTATCAAGGACTTTAATTCTATTATTAGAAAGGTCAAGAACACGAAGATGCTCAAGATTCGTCAAGAAGATATCAATTTGCTCCAGTTTGTTGCCTGAAAGATTGATTATTTCTAGCAGTTGATTTTGTTCAAAAGTTCTGTACGGCAGTGACGTCAGAGTATTTTCTGACAAATCAATATATTTCAGTTTGCTGGATTCTGTAAACAGATTCGCAAACATGGATATATTTTCACGAACCATTTCAAATAGACTGTTGTGAGACAGGCCAATGCTTTCAATATTAGGCATGCACATAAACATGCTTGGGTGAATGTATTCTAATCCATTGTTAGAAATATCAAATTGTTGCATGGAATATAATTTGTGTTTCTTACACATCCACTTGATATCCAAACGCTTTAAACTATTTTGATGCAAGATCACGTGTTTTGATTGCCATTTTACATAACTGCTTAGTATCAGTGTGAGATTGTTAAACCGGTAAGTTGACGAAGTAGAATCTAGAAGTCCGCTGATGTTCACAGTTTTTGCTGTAAGCAATACGTTTACATTGTCCATTTTGCTTATATTTGTTTGAAATATTGCATTCCTGAGCATTACATTTCCGACTGTTTGTATATTATACTTTGGTAAACCGGCATAACTTAGATCTAGTACGTCCAAGTTTTTTAAAGAGTTTGTTGTTATACTGTCAGTGCTAAAGTCGTTTATGTTACTATATGATAAATTTAAGGATTTTAAGTGAGTAAGGTCAAACAGTAATGCAGTGAAATTGAAATATGATAACTGCATCTTGCTCATTTCAAGACTTACAATGTAACGAGGTAATGCTGTCATAAATTGGTTATTAATTTCATATGGTGGCATGATAGAACCCGTTCCGGCTAACTTTAAAACCTTTAAACTCCTTAATTTATCTCTTCCTTTCATAGCTTTCATGAGGGTTCCCATGGGTAACCTTGAACATCTGCTGAAATCCAGAATTTCTACTTTAGGGATGCCAACAAAAACATCCCCAAAAAGCGTAAACTTCGCTTGAGAATGAATACGTATTTCCTGTAAGTTTTTTAAATTTTGTAAACAAGTGTTTTCAAAAACGAAATGACCCGGTTGATCATCTTCATCAGCAAATTCTATGTAGATCACACTGTTATTTGTAGTGGAGAAACTTGTATTATCACAAATCATATCATGATCTCTTTTAACAATA